>CM076582.1:211739569-211906618 GCA_034641835.2 Pinus albicaulis
CTATGATGAGTGTTGTTACACAACAATTTGTCACCGTCCCTACAATTCCCATGCCGCATATTGCAGGGCTCATTCCATGACCTGTGGACAAAGTTAAGGCTTGAAAATACTTTCATTTCATCCCTCTGAAGATGAGCTTTAATTGCCCTAAAGACATCTCCCTGCAAAAAACCCTAAAAATAGCTCTTTTTCCATTGGTGCGGTTCCATAGTTCAGCCCTCACGCCAAGAGGGAAATCCTCCAAAGAGGGCGCGCCAATTGGCGCTCTGTCATAGAGCCGTACCCGCGCCAACCATATTAAGAGGTGCTTTTTAAAAATAAAAGGCGGAAGTTTCATCCTAACAAATTACTGGGGTGATTTCTATCTTGAGTTGGGAGGTTTGGCTACGGATTTCCATGGAGAGGAAGTGGTTTGCCACCTCTCATGGAAGCTTCCTTGATGATAGGGCCAATCGCATAATTATAGGGATCCCAACTCCCCTTCCTCCTTCTATAAAAGCTTGCCCATTTCCATTTGCAAGCTAGTCCCAAAGAGTGGCAGAATTTCTAAGTTCCCAAGAGCTTTCATGCTGCAAAAGCCTTCTTGATTCCCTAAGGCAAAATCCAAGCAAGGAGACTATTGCCAAGTATCTGGAGAGAGAGGCTTGTCCCATCCCTGACAAGCTTTTTCGAGACATGTTGTGCTGGTGACCCGCTAAAGGAGAGTGCTGCGTCGAAGCTATGGTTGTATTCTTCTTTCGACTCTTTAATGATAAGCGACTATCGGTTATGGTTCCACTCTTGTTCTTGATCATGTTCATGAGTTATATCCTCTTCAACTAATATATAGTTGTATGCACTGGATTTTATGCTTGCGTTTGTGTTGTTTCTTGCATGTGCAGGTGTCCGATCATGGAGATCGTGAGGGCTGTGATCTTCCAGGGAGAAGGAACGGGAGCACCACCTCTTCTACAAACGACATCATCGGATTCCAGGTAAGCCTTCCTCGCAAGTCGGTTTATTTATAATTAGGAACCTGCACTGTAGCTTGTTTGATTGTTGCTAGACCCGATCTGGGCTAGTAGGGATCGCCTCTGTCCGCAGAGGGGATTTACCTCCTCAACAATTTGGCGACTCCGCTGGGGATTCAGCTTGTTGTTTGATTTGTAAACTTTAGACGGAGTCTGAAGCACATCCAGATGGCCTTCGAAACGCTTTTGCTCAGCATTAGCGGAGTAGATCAACGCTGCTTCAGTCGATCTCCAGTTTGGTTTACGGACTGAACAACTTGGAGTTTTTTCTTCTCTTTCCGGTTAACTTCTTGGTCTTGCTTGCTTGGTTAACTCTTTGGACTGGATTTTCTTCTTTGTTTGGCTTTGTTTTAGCCTTGTTTTCACTTGTCTGTGTCTGAAATTGCCTGTTTTTATTTTTTCCATAGTAAACTTGGCTGGCGCACTTTTTTGCGTAACAGTCATGCCCATTGGCGCAGGTTGCCTGTGTATCACCCACGCCATTGCCTTTCTGGCGCTCATTTCAAGCTCACAGTCGCGCCAATCCTCTGAGCTATTAGGGTTTACTGTGTTTCAAGCTTTCTGAGGCTGACTTGTGATTTTGATCCTGTTTTTTTGACTGTTTGAGTGCACTGGAGCCTGGTTTGACTGGTTGGAGCCTCCTTCCTTTGGTTGTTTTCCTATTTCTTTCAATTTTTGCATACGAGCCCTAGGACATCTAGGTGCCTTTGTGGTTCGAGCCTCCCTTGGGAGTTTTTGGTTTCCATTCGTTCAGTCGACTGTGGGATTGCTTCCTTGCATTCGTTTGAGAGTTGTCTATCATATTGTTGCATTTTCTGAGTGAATGATTTCGTTTTCATTCGAATTTCGCTTTGCTTCATTTTGGGCCTAGATCACACGGTTCATTGGTGTCTTTGGGACTTTTCTTGGTTTTGAGAGACTTTTTGTCGATTTGAGATCTGATTGTTTGTGCCATTGAGTGAAATTTGTTTGTTTTTCTCTCTTAATATCATTTCTTGAATTGTTTCTTATTTGTTTTCGGTTTGTTTAGTGCATCTAGCTATCAAACATTGAAAATAAAAAAAATCTCTTTTGCTTATTGGTTGATTAGTGCAAATTGAAATCTTTTCCATTTTACTAGTATTTAGTGAATCTGAGAGAAACGTTTTTAGTTTCATCAGTTGCATTAGAGATATCATTGATTGTCTTCTGATCATTTTGTTTATGTAAAAACTCTCAACTCTTCTGTAGCTAGTTTTCATCAAAAAAAATGGTGTACTGTGGCATGTAGTTTTGCATTTAAGAGATTTTCAAGACAGCACGTTCGTTAGGGCCTGAAAACTGAAAGTAATTGAAGATCAACTTTAAAATCTACTCAATTTACACTAAGGCATCATTGAAATCTAACGAAACACATTTAGAGGTCTAGGCTAGAGACGTGTTCCGGCGTCTTAAAACCTAGTAGCTGTCGTTCGCCTTTTGGCTTTAGACAGCGCTAGTAAGGACTTGTGCTCCTCGTACCGTCGCGTATATAAAGGGAGACCCCAATGGTTTCAATCCTTTATCCGTAGGAAGCCGAGTCTGCCGCCCTATACCCGTGATACACCGAACACGGCATTCGAGGAGACTACCTGCACGTACGGAAAGTCCTTGGTTGATTTCTCTTTCATTATTGAAACCAAGGTGTAATTTGCAGTTCACGGTTATTTGGTACACCCTTCTGCCTAGTATTCCTGAGCAGTCATTTGATCTTTTCTGACTCCCTAAATTTGAAAGGATCACCAAGCGCTTGTCCTTTCATGCTTGTGTCAAATCTAAAAGAGATAGAGTCACCTTTTTTACTGTTTCTCGACTCTTAAAACATGAAACGGTGAAGTTTCTTATGTTTCAATGTGGTAAAAAATTAATCACCCATGATTACATGCCCTGTTAGTTTTTTCTTGTTGACCGTTTGATCGTGTGTCTTGACTCTTTTTCAGCCCGTGTGTGTGTTTGATATTTTCTCTTGTCGTTTTTGTCACAGTGGCGGAACCCTCGGTTTCGTCTACTGGTAGTCCTTACATGGACGATTCATCAGAGGTGTCCCAATCCTCTGCTGAACCACAGCAGCCCATTTTTTCCGAGTTTCCTGACGGGGGACCGGTTCTTTCTGAGCAACCCTTTGGGGGACCAGTTGAGTTCGATTGGCCTTTTTCAGACCCTGTGTCTGAATTGAGATTAGGAGCTGATTTCCTTTCTCTTACATCGGGTTCGCCTTTTATAGCTGTTGTTTTTCCTCCTAGTCCTCGCAGTCTATTGCGAGATCTAGCGACAGGCTCAACCATGACTGATTCTGGTGAGGAAATTCCAACGTCTGGTGAAGACTATCAGCTCTTCCCATGAAGATTTTTTCCAGGAGACAACTCTGAATCAGCTGTTATGTCAACAGCCAGTCCCTCATTACCACCGGGGTACAGGTCTTTAGGTCAGATCATTTCCGCTGCTGCCTCTATGGGAGTGTCAGCTCCTTCTCCGAGGCCAGCTGCTCCTTCACTGGGGGTGTCTCCTCAGACGCCCGTTATTTCTGTACCCGTTCGGCCCACTGTTTGTGTGGCCGCCTCTTCACCCGTTGTCATGGCACCCTCCGCCAGGGCTATGCTGTCTCCTGAAGACATTTATCTAGCTACTGCTGTACTGGAGAATATCTCTCCGAAGGAGTATCGGTTGTCCCTGCTGCAGCCGAACCCCGAGGTTGGACCATCCTCCCAAGATCCAAACCGCTCTTACTTTTCGCACTATGCATGGGATGGTACACCCGTGTATGCTTTTCCAGGTCAGTATGATGAGCACGGGGACATTTTGCGTCTACCCGCTCCTGAGGCTTACCTCCATGCTCGAGGTTTACCCTATAACCAGGCTTACAACTCGCAAGGGCAACCTTTCCAAGGCCAACCTTCGAGCCAACCTGGCTATCCTTACGACCCACAGGGGCAGCCCATGCAAGGCTATCCTGCGGGCCAGCAAGGGCCGTCATACAGTCCGCAAGGACAGTACTATAGCCCTTCCGGTCAACCTGTACAGCCTCATCTGGGGTACCAACCGGGACCTGTCTATGGTCCTGGGGGGCAAATCCAGCCTTCTCAGCCTATGCAACCGTAGTATCCTTTTGTTTCTAACGTTGCATATCAGCCGGGCCCATCCTATGGTTCTGCTCCAGGTCAAGCCGGTTACCAGCAAACACCTGGTCCTATTCCTCCACCAGGCCAACCGGCTCATCCGGTACAACCTGGTGTTCCGCCTCCAGGCCAACCGGCCCATTCGGCACAACCTGGGGCTCCTTTGCAGCCAGGTCAACCTGTGCAACCGGCGCCACCTGTTTATCCGGGTCAACCTGTTCATTCAGAGCAGCCCTCTCAGTTGGGTCAACCTGTTCACTCAGGGCAGCCCGCTCATTCTATTAACCCTGCCCAGTAGCCGATTCATTCGATGCCGCAGCCAAATCAACAGCTGCGCCCTAGTTATCAGGCTCCGCAGGGTTCCACCTATCAGCAGCCAACTCATCCTCAGGGCGGTTATTATCCTCATGGTCAATCTCAACCGAATTATAACCACCCCAGAGGCTCTCAGTATTATCCTCCTCCACCCGGTTATACCTATACTCAGCAGCTAAATCCAAATGCTGCTTATACAGGGCCGAATCCTAATCAGGGTCCACACTCTGGTTATCAAGCCCCACACATTGGTTACCAGCATCCAAATCAGTCTGGTTATACGACCTACACCCCCTACGGTCAGAATCCTACGGGACAGAACCCATGGGGGCAAGGATATTCCCAACCATTGTGGAGTACAGGTACCGGTCCTCATCCCGGGTTTGGCATGCCAGTCAATCCGCCATTGCCGTTCCTGGCCACCTTGGAGTTGCTGGATGTTTCAAAACTGACCAATGATCCGATTTTACATAATCCGTATTGGCCTCCGGCTCCTACCAAGATACCAGGTGACTGCCCCAAGTTTGAGGGAAAAGCTAGAGAGGACCCCCAAGCGCATGTGATGACGTATCATCTTTGGTGTTCGTCTAACTCTTGGGTCGATGACTCCATTCGTCTGCGCCTCTTCCAGCGCACTTTGAATGGAGCTGCTGCTAAGTGGTACATAGAGTTATCCCGTGGTATCTTCCAAGATTTCAACTCCTTAGTCATGGCTTTTCTCACGCACTTTCAGTTACCAGTTCGTTATGAAGCTAGGACGCACCTCCTGACTTCTTTGAAGCAGGACAAGGCCACTCACATCTCCGATCACATTCATGAGTGGCGGCGCCGTCGTAGACTGATCAAGTTTCATATACCTGATCAGATACTAACTCACTGGTTCACCACCTCCTTCGTGAACAAAATCGCCCAAGATATTGCGATGGGAGCGTGTGTGACGGAAGAACAAGCCATTGCGCGTTTCCAATATCTGGATCTTGTTTATTCTCAGTCCGGCACGCTTTATGATATCTTGCCTGATGCCCCACGGTCCGGAACCTCTAAGGCTCCACCTACCCCCGCAGTGGATGGTGTCATTGGTTTTGTATCTCAGAATTCGAAGAAATATTCGAATGGGAAGCAGAAGTCTAATTCTTCCAACAATTCTCCTGCAAGTCCTGCCCCATCAGATTCTGGCAAAACTGCGGAGGTGAACACCGTTCAGGCCAATCCTACAGAGAAAGCCTCCAAAGGGAAAAAGAAGGGCAAAGGTAAATCCAAACTCGATGCCCCGAGGCCAGAATACAAATCTCGCACTGAGGATGGCTCTCAGCGTAAACCGAAGTACCCTTGCCTCATTTGTGAAGGAGACCATTATACTAAGGATTGTTCATGATGATCCGAAGTTAGTCAACTTCTCAAGGGCTCAAAAGGGCCTCCGGCAGTTCTTAAGGAGCCATTCCCATCTCAGCAGACCCAGATGGTCGAACAGCCGTCACCACTTGCACAATTTGGGTCCCAAGTTTTCATGATGAAGGTTGATGCACCTATTTCTGTCGCTACACGTTCGAAGGATTACAACAAATCGCGGCAGGCACCCGGGAAGGCAGTTGTAGATGGACAACCTCCCCCACCTGTCTCCGGTTCGTTGGAAATCGAGAAGCCTACTCCTGAACCTGTTGTGAAGCCACCTTCTAAAGGTGTTCTTCGAAGATCTTCTTATAATCCGAATGCTCGTGCCGCTCAACACTACAACATTGTTGAGGATTTGGCACAGGCACCCTCTGCTATGTCTGCACTAGAATTTCTTCAAAGTTGTCCTTCGCAACAGAAGGCTTTATTGTCTGCGATCGGTGGCATTGATCCCGCCGATTCGAGTCTTCTCACCTTCGATTTAGAGAATTTCTCCCCCTGACTTCCACATCAGATAGCTCTTGTTATTCAAGTCGGGATTAACGGTCTTAACATCCATAGGGCCGTTATGGACGAAGGTACTTCTACTTGCGTCATGTCATCCGCTTGTTGGAAGGCCATTGGCTCTCCAGCCCTTGCGTCATCTCCCAATGCCCTCGAGGCATTTGATGGTCAGGAATCCAAACCCCTGGGTGTTCTCGAGATTTTAGCGATCACTTTATAGGGGAAGACTGTCAACGTGGAAGTAGAAGTAGTCGACGCTAAGCTCAACTACAACATAATTCTTAGCCGCAGTTGGACCCATGCCATGCTTTGCGTGCCATCCACCGTCTTTCGACTTCTTAAGTTCCCTCACGAGGGAAAAATCATCACGGTGGATCAGTTGTCCTTCTTCACCTCCACTTTTGAGAACAACGTACCATACGTGGATCAGATTCCGAATCCCCCTGACAGTGTTGGACCCGGTCTCTTCAAAGACCCCGTCCTCATGGGTATTTTTCCCACACCACCACTACACACCGCTCAAGTTAACATGATTTCCAGGTCCGATGACCCCTGGCTTATTCCTACGCCTGAGCAGGTGTTTGAGTTTGGAGAATCAATGCCCTTGACTCCAGTAGAGATCAGCTACTATGAAATTGTTGCTGCATCCGATCCTCCACCTCCTCAGCATGCTCCTTTGAGCATCGCTCTAGATGTTTACTCTCAATCCCCCTGGCTTGGTCAGGCCGATTCGCCTGATCCTCTCAAAGAGACTTTTCCTTCCGGTGAAGCCATCATTGAAACTATGTCTCTCGAGGAGCTGCCTTGCGGCGATGGACATCATCGTTCCTCTTTTATGCCCAGCTTGGGGGCAATGTCTGAATGTCTGGAGCGTTATGCATCTCAGGTTCCTACTCCTCCTCTTCAAACGCCCATCTTGAAGCACGAGGTTTTTTCGGAGGGAAACCTGAGTAATATCACCCAAACCATCCCGATCAACATCTCCGTTAAACTGGGGATCGTTGAGAATATTCACGTGGGAGTGACTTGTTCTCCTGATGAGATTCAAGTCTATACTAGTCTTTTCAAAGAATTCAGAGATGTGTTCGCCTGGTCCTACGAGGAAATGCCGGGGATTGATCCCAGTATCGTAGTGCATGAGATTCCAACCTATCCGGGTGCGAAGCCCGTGCGCCAATGCTTACGCCCCATGCATCCTCAGAAAGCCGCTGCAATTAAGGTAGAAGTTGAAAAACTTCTGAACGCGGGCTTTATTTATCCCATCCCCCTCACAGAATGGGTTTCTAACATTGTTCGTGTTGATAAAAAGCAGGGTACTATTAGGGTCTGTGTTGATTACCGCGACATCAATCGCGCTTGTCCAAAAGATAACTATCCCACTCCGTTCATAGACCAGATTATCGACGAATGTGCCGGAAGTGATATTTATTCCTTGATGGACGGTTTCTCAGGGTATAATCAGATCAATATTGCACCTGAGGATCAACATAAGACTACATTCATCTATCTGTGGGGTACTTTCGCGTATAAAAAGCTCTCGTTCGGCTTGAAGAACGCTGGAGCCACTTTTCAGCGTGCGATGTCTTATGCTTTCCATGACATTCGCCATATCGTTCAGCCTTATCTGGACGACTTGCCATCTCATTCAGCTGGGCGAGAAGATCACCCTGAACACCTCCGCCAGATCTTCCTCCACTGTAGGCGCTACAATATTAGGCTCAATCCTCATAAGTGCGTCTTCTGCGTGGATTCTGGCCGTCTTTTGGGATTCATAGTCTCCAAAGACGGAATTCGTCTTGACCCTTTAAAATTTGAGGCTATCATCAACGTCCCATCACCCTCCTCGTTATATCAATTGCAGAGTCTGCAAGGAAAATAAAATTTCCTTCGACGCTTTATCCTGAACTACGCGGAGGTGGCTAAAGGATTCACACGCCTATTAAAGCAGAATGTTCCCTTCCATTGGGACGAAATTGCTCAGCAGTCCTTTGAGAAGCTAAAGGCATTATTGGTTAATGCTCCTTTGCTTCGTCCACCCGATTATCGCCACGATTTCACTTTATATCTCGCCGCCGCGTTTAGCACCATTGCTATGGTTCTGGTGCAAGATGATGATGATGGTAATGAAAATGTAGTTTATTATCTATCGCGAAACCTTCTCGATACAGAAACGCGTTATGCTCACGTCGAGAAGTTGGCGTTAGCCGCAGAGTACGCTGTGCAGTACACGTTTTCGCCATTACATCCTGTTGCATACGATAACAGTGGTTTCGGATTGCAACCCCATGACATATATTATCTATAGACAATTGTTGGGGGGGAAATACTCCAAATGGATCGTTATCCTGCATGATTTTTACTTGGAGTTCACTACCGCTAAGTCAAAGAAATCACTGGTTTTTGCGGATCTTATATGCTCACTCCCGACAGACTCTGCTCCTTCGTTTTCTGAGGATCATATCCCGGACGAAACTCTTTTCCTCATCAGTAATCGCGATCCTTGGTATGGCGACATAATCGTGTATCTTCAGACCTCCACATTTCGGTCTGAGTTGACTAAAGATGCCCGACGTCGGATTCGGCATCAGTCTCAACCCTATCGTATCATAGGAGATACCTTATACCGTGTTGGAGTAGATTCGGTGCTCCGTCGGTGCCTAACCTTGGAAGAGGCTGAAAGGGTCCTAAATGACTGCCACAGTCGCGCCTGTGGTGGACATATGTCCGGATATGCTACTGCCCAGAATATTCTGCGAGTAGGTTATTTCTGGCCGTCAATATTCAAAGACTGTATCGTTGCAGTCCGTAAATGTCACGTGTGCCAGGTGTTTCAGTGCAAGATGCGCACGGCGCCTCTCCCTTTGCATCCTGTTATTACCGTCGGCCCTTTTGCGAAATGGGGCGTGGATTTTATGATGTGTAACCCTCACTCGGCCGGGGGGCATGCGTATATCATTGTCGTTGTCGACTACTTCACCAAGTGGGCCGAAGCGATGCCTACACTAGCTGCCGATGGTAAGACAACTGCCCAATTCATATTCAACCATATCATTACATGTTTTGGGGTCCCGCAAGCCATCGTTACTGACCACGGTACTCATTTCCGAGATTATATGATGGCTGAGCTGACTTCAAAGTTGGGCTTACGTCACGATAGTTCAACGCCGTATTACCCTCAGGCAAACGGCCAGGTTGAAGCAGTGAACAAGGTTCTGGTCACTATTCTTCAACGAACAGTTGGTATCCACAAATCCAATTGGCACCTCCAACTATTCTCAGCTTTATGGGCATACCGGACATCTGTAAAGAGTGCAACTGGGTTCACACCATTTCAATTAGTGTATGGTCTGGAAGAAACTCTTCCGGCTGAATGCGAGATTCCTTCATTGAAATTAGTTGTAGAACTTCTACCCGACACTTCTGCTGAGGAAGAGTGCCTTTCGTATCTGGAACGGTTAGATGAAAACCGCCGCTTAGCTGCTTTAGTTATTGAAGCACAAAAGAAGTGGGTCAAAGCCCACTTCGATCAATCGGTTTCTCCTCGTTCCTTTGTTGAAGGAGACCTCGTCCTCCTGTACGATCAAGCACATGATAAGCTTGGGGCTGGCAAGTTCCAACCTATGTGGCATGGGCCCTACATATTAAAACACGTTTTGAAGAATGGGGCTTATGAGCTTATAGATTATGAAGGAATTCCGCTGGCGCAGCCCAGAAATGGGCTGTACCTCAAAAAATACTATGCCTGAAGTGATTTTTGGTGTGGTGTGTGTACATAAGTGTGTGTTTTTCATTTGTGTGCATGTGTGGTGTGGTTTTCAATGTAAAAATATTTCTGCTGATCGGGTCTTCCTGATTGTGCAGATGCCCATTCATCTGTTTGTTGGTTTCGCGGATGGTGCCTCCCGCAGTACCAAGAATCTGTCTTCAGCAGCCTGGGTAATCTACGATCCTGCTGGTGAGTTGGTCAACCTGCAAGGTGTGTGTCTGGGACGTACTACCAATAACATCGCGGAATATAGTGCTGTATTAGAATTATTAACCGAGGCTGTAAACCTTGGTATCCGTGAATTACTTGTGTATCTAGACTCGCAACTTGTATTATTACAACTGAACGGTCATTATTCGGTCAGAAACCCATCCATCTTACGTCTGTATCTGCGCATTCGTTTACTGGAAAGAAATTTTGACTATATTACATACGAACATATTCCCAAGCATATGAATGCGTTAACTGATGCAGTAGCTAATTTGGTTTTAGATAGACATTTGCGCAATTTGTAAATCATCATCACATGAAAGAGAAAGATCCATCCAAAAATAGATATGTCTATAGATATCGAAATGTTTACATAGTGTGCATCACATTAAATCAAAAAATATATATGTTCGTCTTAATACATCCGGAGACGACATCTCTCTCAAAAAATATGCATGATAAAAGTCTTAGGAGTCTAATCCGCATGGTGCTCATGATAACAGGTAACTGCACGCACTAAGCGTCTCAGAATTCGGTGGAGGCGACTGGGCACTCCCACCGTGTGTCTCTGGTACGCCATCGGTACATCCGCCAGTCGGGCGTATTCTGGTATCCCTCGGGCGATACCCTCGAGATTTTGGACTAACTCCCCCCCCTCTGCACCCCCTGCCTGAGGATCAGGTGTGGGAAGAGTCCTCTGTGCGATAGGAGACATACCGGCTGGTCTCTCTAGACTCACGTCTGCATGCATATAAAATGTGTCAGGAAGAACATGTATTAACAAAAAAAATCATAAAATATAAAATAAAAAAGACAAGGGGTCATACCCAACTCCTCGTCCCAATCATCTCCCTCCGGCAGTGGGAGATCTGGATCACCACTGAAATCGGTACCGGCATATGGCAAGTCTTCCACTACGATCAACTGATGCCGCAACCACCCAAAAAACTCCGGCCTCCAGGACATCTGTTGGCCCCCTCCAGCTCTGGGCATCAGCTCTGCCCAGCGAGCCATTCTTGGCTCTCGTGGAATAGGCTCAGCTACTATGGCCCCTTGCCTTGGAAGATTGGTAATCGTTCCAGAATGAACGATGCCAGGATAGAACCATAGCCAAACTGTTTCAGCTTGGCTTGTTTGCATTTGGTCAGTTGTCTCTTTATGTTTATCGTCACTGCTCTGGCCCAGTCAAACAATAGAGGAGTCATACACTCTGAGGCCAACAAAAGTTGGGCCTTTGTGGCCTCGTGTGGTGCCTGCGACCCCGCAGCCCGTGTGATGGTATGCAGCACTACTCTCAGTGCCAGATCAGGAATGGTATGGATGTCCACTTTTCCACTTCCGGATCCCAGTTGTGCCCCTCGTCACACTCATGCCATCACTTGCTCCATTTTCTCACCAGATGGTCTGCTCCTAGTCAGTATGGGCACCGGACCTCTGCGCGATAATCCGGTTATGAAGTACACGTCAGCAACCTCTAGTTCTAACACTTGGTCTCGCAGTTTGAATACTTGTTCATCTGCGTCCCACATATTGATCAAGTACTGTAGAAGCTCGGGCTGAGCTCGTAAACAAGGTGTTAAGAAGAACTTTTTTAGCCCACAGTTCCTGAGGGCGTTCATGCAAACTTCATTTTCCATGGCTTGTTCATCCTCTTCACCGTGCTCCCTTTATTTCCACTCAATCACCACTTTGCTCGGTTCACTGCATCAACATGGTCAAAACCCTTAATTAGATCTCTAATGAGCGTCAAATTTCATTGAATTTGATTAAAATCTCGAATTTTTAGGCGAAAATTGAGGTTCTGCCGCTGGCGCGAGCCCTTTGCATGTAAAATCTCATTGGCACGGGTCCGTGCCCGATACCCGCGCCAATGAGCGGAGCCCTAGAAATTTAAAAAGTGGCCTCAGAAGTCTAATGCATGAATGTAAAACTATTAAAAAATGGATTGAAATGGAGTGCAAAGAAGCGCAGGTAACTCCTCAAAAATCGTAATGTGTGTTAGCTGAAGAATGCACATGGATTTATACATGGAGGTGGGGCTATTGGGATTCATCTCCCAATGACTCTTGGCCTTCCTTATTTCCTAATATTAATTAATATACAATATTAAATATGCACACCCATCCATAGGATTAGGTGTCAACATTCCCCCCTTTAATCCGAAGGGATGTTGGTGAGTCCAAGCATCGATCCGAACTTTTCAAACTTTTCTCTTCCAAGTGCTTTGGTGAAGATGTCAGCAGTTTGCTCATTTGTGGAACAATGATGTAGATGGATGGTTTTGGCCTGAACATGATGTCGAATTAGATGGTACTTTGTATTGATGTGCTTTGTTCGATCATGAAACTTTGGGTTCTTGGCCAACTTTATTGCAGAAGTGTTGTCGATCATGAGTGGTGTGGAGTACATTTGTTTCATCTGCAAATCTTCCAGGATTTTTCGGAGCCACACAATTTCCTTTGTTGCTTCAACTGCTGCCACATATTCTGCCTCGGTCGTGGAATCTGCTGGAACTGACTGTTTGCGTGATCTCCATGAGACAACTCCTGATCCAAGACTCATGGTGTAACCTGTAGTAGACACCCCTGTTTCTTTGTCGCCATCAAAGTCTGAATCAAAGTATCCGATCAAGCTGAAGTCGCCTACCTGTGTATATTTGAGTCCAAAGTCTTGAGTCCCCTTCAAGTACCTTAGCACTCTTTTTGCAGCAGACCAATGTCCTTCACAAGGTTTTTGCATGAACCTTGAGAGGATTCCAACAGCAAATGAAATGTCAGGTCTGGTGGTGGTCAGATAGATAAGACTTCCTACAAGCCGTCTATACTTAGTTGCATCCTCAAATTCCTTCCCTTCAATAGATGTGAGCTTCAAGTTTTGTTCCATTGGAGTGCTTAAGGGATTACAGTCATCCATGCCAAATTTGTTCAAGAGATCTCCAATGTACTTCTCTTGAGAAAGAAATATGAATTTAGGATGTTGAATTACTTCAATACCCAAATAGTAATGAACATGACCCAAATCAGTCATTTCAAAACCTTTCTTCAACTCTTTCTTCATGGATGCAATATAGCTCTCATTGTTTCCTGTTATCAAAAGATCATCTACATATACCACAAGATATACAACTATTTTTCCAACTTTCTTGACAAACAAAGTTGCATCATCAAGATCAAAATGTTTGAAATCAAGTTTCAGAAGATGCTCGGTCAATTTCTCATACCAGGCTCGTGGTGCTTGCTTGAGGCCATACAAGGATTTTACAAGTTTGCAAACTTTGTGTTCTTGACCTTTTATCACAAATCCTTCTGGCTGGGACATATAAACTTTCTCCTTTAGATCTCCATTCAAGAAGGTTGTTTTTACATCCATCTGATGGACTTTCCATCCATTCTGAGCTGCTAAGGCAAAGAGAGTCCAGATGGTGGTCCATTTTGCTGTGGGAGAAAAATTTTCTTCATAATCGACTCCTTCTTTTTGTGCAAAACCTTTTGCCACAAGCCTGGCCTTGTGCTTGTCAAGTGAGCCATCTGCTTTGTACTTGTTCTTGTAGACCCACTTACAGCCAATTGGTTTTGTTCCCAAAGGTGGATCAACCAGCTTCCAAGTGCCATTCTTTATCAAGGCATCATACTCCTTTTGCATCGCTTCTTTCCATTCATCATGAGAAGCGGCTTCTTTGAAGGAAGTTGGTTCATGATCTGTAGACAAACTCAATTCACAGTTATAAGAAATATCCATATCAACAGGAGAATCATAATTATCTACATCACCTTCGATTTGTTGAGTGGAACTTCTTGTTCCTGTTTTTCCAAACTCATCAGGATGAACATTCTCCAGTGTCTTTGTCAGCCATTTGGGAGGACCTTTCTAAGATGGCCCAGGCTGGTCATTTGACTGAGTTGGGATTGATTCAAGATTCAATCTCCCAATTCTGTCAATCACATCATCCAATGTGTCATCCGTGGTTGTTTCTTCATGTGGGGGAGAGTGTGGTTCAGGAAATGATTCCACAGTTTGATTCAATATCGGAATCCCCCTTCAAGGTGTGGAATCACATTATCAAATTCTTTGAAAGACTTTGCATGTGTGAATCTATCCAGGCGATCAAGTTGCCGCTCAACAACCTTGTCACTCTTGGATGATTCAAGAAATATGACATCTCTTGCTATCACAAACTTCTTATTTGCTTCATCATAGAGACGATATCCTTTGGAGGTATTGGAGTACTCCAAGAAGATACATTTTCTGCTTCTAGCACCAAGTTTGTTCCTTTGACCCTTGGGTATCAAGGCATAACAGGTGGACCCAAAGACCCTGAAATGCTTTACCGAAGGCATGTGGCCATGCCACATTTCAAAAGGAGTTTTATTTCTAATTGAACTTGAAGGACACCTATTCTTTATGTAAACAGCACATAGAACTACATCAGCCCAAAACATCAATTTTACATTCTTGAAAAATAACATGGAGCGGACCATATTTAAAATGGTTCTGTTCATTCTTTCAGCTACACCGTTCTGTTGTGGATTATATGGCACAATTGTTTGATGTTTGATTCCATGTTGACGAAGATAATTTTCAAATTCGTTTGAGGTGTATTCTTTTCCATTATCAGTACGTAGAGAGCCAATATGAGTTTGTGCATCATTTTCTATCCATGCATGAAAATTCTTGAATGTTTGAAAAGCATCAGACTTGTTCTTCAATAAGTAAATCCAACACATTCTGGTGTAGTCATCAATAAATGTCATCATGTATTTATTTCCATTTGCAGAAGCAATAGGCATAGGGCCACATAAATCTGAATGAGCAAGCTCAAGTTTTCTATGTGCTCTGGAGTGTGAATCATGAAATGGATGTTTGCTATGCTTTCCTAGAATACAAGCATCACATTCCTTAGGTTTTCTAGGAATTGTAGGAAGTCCATTAACACCATTTTTCTTCAAAAAATGAAGGCTTTCATAGTTTAAGTGTCCAAATCTAGCATGCCATAAAAGACTTGATGGGAATGTACCTTCATCATGATGTGAAATGAATGCAAAGTTTTGAGCATGAGCAGATGAACCTTTCAGCTTCAAGAGTCCCCCTTCTTCTATTCCCTCCATGACAAGTGAGTGATCTGATGCTTTTCTGACCTCTGCCTTGCCATCAAACAAGTGAATGGAGTGTCCTTGCTGGCGGATTTGGACCAGGGACATCAAGTTTCTCCTCAACTCAGGGAGGTATAGAACCTCATGTAGGATATGATCTGGAAGACCAGGCAACTTAAGCCTGACTGTGCCAAGCCCTGATGGCTTGAGTTTGGATTTATCTGCGAAATATACTTCTCCATCAACTTTGTCAGTGAATTCTTCAAAAAAATATTTTCTAAATGTCATGTGACATGTTGCTCCTGAATCTAGCAACCAATCATCTCTCCATGAAGTAAATGAAACATCAAATAGGTTTTCAGTTACTCTATTGTTACAATGTGCTAGAACATAGTGAGCGGATTCAGGTGCTTTACCTTTGTCTTTGTCATTAGTTTTACCTTTGTCTTGATTTCTTTGCTGCTGAGCTTTAGATTGTCTGCCCCCCTTTTCTCGGAAGTTTCTTCTTCGTCTTCTGCCTTCTCTTCCTCTAGATGGACTTGAAGCATGTCTCTTTTCTCTCTGTGCCAAGTAGGTAGCCTCTTTAGAAGATGAAGGGACTGTCATCTTCTTTTGAAGGAGGAGAGAAAAAAAAACTTTGCTAGAAAATTTCTCTTGAAGGAGAGAAAACAAAAAAAATCTTTGCTGGAAAATGTACTCAGTTTAAAAGGACAGAAACTCTTTTTGCTAAAAGACTGAATTTAGAAAACACAAGCTCTTTGCTAAAAAAAAAATTGAATTCTGCACCAAAAAAATATATGTATTTTTTTGTTTGGGGAAAAAATATTTTGTATGGGAGGTCGATATGGAATGTTATGAATGGGGCGGTATCAAATGTATCAAAAGTATGGATGGATGGATGGGATATGGAAACCATTAGCGAGCTAGTGGAGAGGGGGCTGATGTGAAAATGGAAAGGTCGACGAATATGGTAGGAGCGTAATGGAGTGTGGTAATGGGAGGCTGTGAATAGTGCGACAAGAAATGTATCAATGAAAGGGCGATATCATAATAAGTAAATATGTGCGGTATTATATGATGGGGAAAGCAAAGATCATGAAATGGAAAGGCGTATTATTAAATAGGAGAGGGTGGTATTGAATGTAATGAGGGCGGTATTATATAACAGTGGGAATAAATGGCGGAGGGCGTAGTAAGTATTAAAGAGCGCGGGGATATTATGTATGAGTAGGGGCGGTGTGATAAACAATATAAAACACAGCATATGGACAACGTTATTGTAATATGAAATGGACAGCGTTATATATAAACGAGAAAGGCGGTATTATATAAAGCACGCAAACAGCGGTGTTATGTGGACAGCGTTACACAATGTATTAACATATGACAGAGCAATATTGACAGCGTTCCAGCGTAATATAAAATGGACAAATAGATAAAATGACAAATAAGGTATTATAAATCAATGAAAGGTGGTAATATATGGTGGATTAACGTTATGTGACAAAAACTAAGATAAGGTGGGAGGCTGCTTTTATAGTTGTTAAGGATTAAATGACTGTATTACAGTTGGTGTTATTACATATGACAGGCGGACAGAATGAAAAATGGAGGGCGATATATATTGGGAGGACTGGTAATATAAAGCAGACAACGTATAAACTAAACAATTACCTCCAGACAGCGTGGTATAAACATATGTATGAGCGACGGATCGGATTAAAATTTTCTTTGGAGAGCGCGTAGCTGTAGTATCAAACCAGTCAGAGTTTTGGGCAAACGCTGTAGTATTGTAATGGTGTATGCAGGCGGACAGAGCGCTGTGATATATGAAATATATGACCATGTTAATATAAATGGAGGGGTGATGAGAGATTATGCGCAGAGAGGAGGGAGATAACGTAGTGGAGTGAGGGGCCGAGGGAATGAGCGATGGAGAGAGTATGGTGCATGAGTCGAGCCAGCGCTGGTAAGGAGGGAAGCTGGTCGATGGGAAAGGGGTTGAGGAAGAGGGAAGGCGTTGGGTAGGTGAGTCGATGGAGAAAGGAGGAGGCCCAAAAGGCCGTTACAAATTTTTTTTGAAATGGAATCTTGCAGAATGACAGAGCCTGCAATTTGCAGAATGACAGAGGAGCCTGCAGTCTTCAGGAGCCGCAGGAGCTGGAGCTGCAAATGTCAGGGCTATATAGAGAAAAAAAATGCAGAATAATAGTCTAGCAATTAAGAGCAGTAGAAAAATATTAATAAAAATTGAATGAGCAAAGGAGAGGGAGTTACACCACAGGCAGAAATTCCAATAGTGGAGCTGGCTCTGATTACAACCATGGATGACATTATTGATGATGTGACGGGCATAACTGGGGAGATTGATTCAAGATTCAATCTCCCAATTTCGTCAATCACATCATCCAATGTGTCATCCGTGGGTTGTTTCTTAATGTGGGGGAGAGAGAGCTTCAAGAGATGATTCCACAGGTTGATTCAGTATATGAAGTCCCCCTTCAAGGTGTGGAATCTGATTATCAAATTCTTGAAATGACTTTGCATGTCTGAATCTATCCAAGTGATCAAGTCACCGCTCAAAAACATTGTCAATCTTGGAAGATTCAAGAAAGATGACATCTCTAGATACTAGAAACTTCATATTGGCTTCATCATAAAGACGGTATGCTTTGGATATATTGGAATGCCCCAAGAATATACTTTCTCGCTTCTAGCACCAAGTTTGTTCCTTTGACCCGGGCCTTCAAGGCATACCAGGACTCATTCACCCCTAAATGCTTTATCAAGGTACGTGGCCATGCCACATTTCAAAAGGATTTTTGTTTTTAATTGAACTTGAAGGACACCTATTCTTTATGTAAACAAAGACATAGAACCAAGATCAGCCCAAAACATCAATTTCACATTCTTGAAAAATAACATGGAGAGAACCATATTTAAAATAGTTATGTTCATTCTTTCAGCTACACCATTATGTTGGGGATTATATGGCACAGTTTTTTGATGTTTGATTCCATGTTGACAAATATAATTTTAAAATTCATTTGAGGTGTATTCTTTTCCATTATCAGTACGTAGAGAGCCAATATGAGTTTGTGCATCATTTTCTATCCATGCATGAAAATTATTGAATGTTTGAAAAGCATCAAACTTATTCTTCAATAAGTAAATCCAACACATTCTGGTGTAGTCATCAATAAATGTCATCATGTATTTATTTCCATTTTCAGAAGAAATAGGCATAGGGCCACATAAATCTAAATGAATAAGCTCAATTTTTCTATGTGCTCTAGAATGTGAATCATGAAATGGTTGTTTGCTATGCTTATCTAGAATACAAGCATCACATTGCTTAAGTTTTCTAGGAATTGTGCCAGTCCATTAACACCATTTTTCTTCAAAAATCAAAGGTTGTCATAGTTTAAGTGTCCAAATCTAGCATGCCATAAAAAACTTGATGGGAATGTACCTTCATCATGATGTGAACTGAATAAAAGGTTTTGTGCATGAGCAGAGGAACCTTGCAACTTCAAGAGTCTTCCTTATTCTATTCCCTCCATGAAAAGTGAGTGATCTGATGGTTTTCTGACCTCCTGCTTTTCCATCAAACAAGTGGAACTCGAGTGTCCCTACGCCGATTTCAACTGTGGACAACAAGTTTCTTCTTTTCAACTCAGGGAGGTATAGAACCTCATGTAGAATATGATCTGAAAGACCAGGCAACTTAAGCCTGACTGTGCCAAGCCCTAATGGCTTGAGTTTGGATTTATCTCCGAAATATACTGCTCCATCAACTTTTTCAGTAAATTATTCAAAAAAATCTTTTCTAAATGTCATGTGACATGTTGCTCCCGAATCTAACAACCAATCATCTCTCCATGAAGTAAATGAAACATCAAACAAGTCTTTAGTTACTCCATTGTTACAATGTGTGCTAGGGGAACGTAATGAGTTGATTCAAATTTTCGGCTTACTCTTGTCTTTGTCATTAGTTTTACCTCCGTCTTGATTTGTTTGCTGTCGAGCTTTAGATTGTCCGCCCCCCTTTCTCAAGTTTCTTCGTCTTCCTTCGTCTTCTCTTGGGTTCTGGATGGACTCCATGTCTCTTTTCTCTCTATGCCAAGTAGGCAGCCTCTTTAGAAGATGAAGGGACTGTCATCTTCTTTTGAAGGAGGAGAGAAAAAAACTTTGCTGGAAAATTTCTCTTGAAGGAGAGAAAACAAAAAAAATCTTTGCTGGAAAATGTACTCAATTTACACTGAATTTAAAAAAAACACAAGCTCTTTGAAAATCGACTACACCAAAAAAAAAATATGTGTATTTTTTTGTTTTTGTTGGAGAAAATTTGTATGAGGCTCATATGAACTATGAATGGGACGGTATCGAAAGTATGGATGGAGCGGTATATGAATGGGAGAATATAGTGGAGAGGGGCGGTATTTAAAAAATGGAAAGGGCGTAATGAATATGGTAGGGAGCGGTAATGGAGTGTGGTAATGGGAGGGCGGTAATAGTGTGACAACGTAAAAATGTATCAATGAAAGGGCGGTATCACCATAAGTAAATATGAGAGGTATAATATGATAGAGCGGTATTGTGAAATGGAAAGGGCGTATTATTAAATAGGAGAGGGTGGTATTGGATGTAATGAGGGCGGTATTATATAACAGTGGGAATAAATGGTGGAGGGCGTAGTAAGTATTAAAGAGCGCGGGGATATTATGTATGAGTAGGGGCGGTGTGATAAAAAATATAAAACACAGCGTATGGACAGCGTTATTGTAATATGAAATGGACAGCGTTATATATAAACAAGAAAGGCGGTATTATATAAAGCACGCAGACAGCGGTGTTATGTGGACAGCGTTACACAATGTATTAACATATGACAGAGCGGTATTGACAGCGTTCCAGCGTAATATAAAATGATAAATAAGACTTGTGATACGTTCATATATTATAAACTGAAATTAAAGGTATAATATGGGTGGACAAAACGTTATATGACAAACTAAACATAAGTGGGAGGTGGTTTTTATGTTGTGGCCGAGATTATATGACCGTGTATTAGCGCTTGAAAGGATACATGATGACAAAGGACATAATGAAAAATGGAGGGCGATATATATTGGGAGGACTGGTAATATAAAGCAGACAACGTATAAACTAAACAATTACCTCCAGACAGCGTGGTATAAACATATGTATGAGCGACGGATCGGATTAACATTTTCTTTGGAGAGCGCGCAGCTGTAGTATCAAACCAGTCAGAGTTTTGGGCAAACGTTGTAGTATTGTAATGGTGTATGCAGGCGGACAGAGCGCTGTGATATATGAAATATATGACCATGTTAATATAAATGGAGGGGTGATGAGAGATTATGCGCAGAGAGGAGGGAGATAACGTAGTGGAGTGAGGGGCCGAGGGAATGAGCGATGGAGAGAATATGGTGCATGAGTCGAGCCAGCGTTGGTAGGGAGGGAAGCTGGTCGATGGGAAAGGCGTTGAGGAAGAGGGAAGGCATTGGGTAGGTGAGTCGATGGAGAAAGGAGGAGGCCCGTGTTTCGTTACAAATTTTTCGAAATGGGAATCTTGCGGTATCGACGAGCTCCTCGTACTCATGTACCTATTGCAGGAGCTCGCAAGCCTTCGTGAGCCAGAGCCTGAGCCGGCAAATTTCAGGGCTATATAGAGAAAAAAATGCAGAATAACAATCTAGCAATTAAGAGCAGCAAAAAACTATTAATAAAAATGACTGAGCAAAGGAGAGGGAGTTACACCACAGGCATAAATGCCAATAGTGGAGCTGGATCTGATACCATGTCAAACCAGGAGGTAACTCCTCAAAATCAGAATGTGTATTAGATGAAGGATGCACATGGATTTATACATGGAGGTGAGGCTATTGGGATTCATCTCCCAATGACTCTTGGCCTTCCTTATTTCCTAATATTAATTAATATACAATATTAAATATGCACACCCATCCATAGGATTAGGTGTCAACAGAGCTTAAGGTAGTTTTACAATCAATGACTTTCTAATAATAGGCAAGACATGTTCTCAGTCTCAGAGGTATCAAATGGACACATGGATTAAAAGTTTGACACATGTGAACTCTTCTAGAAGGCACTGGCCAAGTGGAGATTTCAGAACAATAAGAATTTTGCTCCCAATGTGACCAACACACCCTTGAGTGTCGGGAAGTGCTTTGCAGAGCACCCTTGAGTGGGGTTGCTTGCATATGCAACGCACTTAGTCCCTTTAGAGGCAGCTTTGGTGAACTCTCATATGATATATTATAAACTTCAAATCTTGGAAACCTTTGCAGATGAAAGTCATGGATGATTTGCCTTGTTCTTTGTCTTAGGGCATATAACAAATGAAATGATAGGGGATGATAGACCCTATTCATTGGTCTTGGATATTATGTCCAGTTAACTAGGTCATTGGGAATGGTGCCCAAATTGATCTATAACAATTGCCCCCTAAAGAATGAAGTCATAATAATAATAACAATATTTTGATTGAGATGCTTTACACTGTGATGGGCTAGCGATGAAGCGGAGTGGCGACCTGCATCAATCTTACAATACATTACATCATGATATATCCTCTTAATCATAATTTATGAGGGTAGGAATTCCCATGTTCAGCACATAAACAATCTAATAACATGTACATAATTCAGAAAGTCGTCTACATTGGAATCTTCCCCAATACAGACATGCCTACAGATATAGGACCATGTTGGGATGACGATTTTTATGTAAGGTCACCGTACAGATGATGTGTAAAAAAATCTTGAAATTGCAACCCGGATGGCTGAAACTAGATCCGTGGTTTTCTTATCTCGTTCACTCGATCATTCAGGTACAAGTCTAGCCATGCGAATATATGATTTGTAGTCGAACATGGAAAGATATCATTTGATTACCAACCAATGATGTGAGCTGTTAACAAACGTGAGAGAACCACCATTGATGTCAATGGCCCTCAAGGTGCTGCCGTACATTTCGTAATGCTTGAATAGATGATTTTATGTCAAAAGCCAAACAAAATATTTCGGTCAAAAATCTGGAAGCGAGGATCTTGTTGATGTTGTAACAAGTCTCATGGTACTAGAATATAATGCTTCTAAGTGGAATTCCTGGATATTGATTTGTCGTCGACAGGAAGCCACCTTATTGCAAAACGAGAGTTATTGATTTCGGAGACAAAGGTATGAATTGATATAGCAATGTTCAGGGATGATTGTCATGAGAATGAAGGTTTATGAGTATTGCAGAAGGATGAGTATTCACTAGATGAATTATCTTGAACATATCGGCGACACTGAGATGAGTTGGCAGCATTGAAGAAAAACCAAAGTGAAGGTATGATGAACCATAGGTATGAATGAACCGTTAATAATATAACCCAACCCAAACAGTCACAGTGATGGAGTGAAGTGTCATGTTCAAGAGCGACCTGCTATCGTAAAAAATTTTGTTCACTTACCCAAATTTTCCCCAGTCATTTTTAGACCAGTACCTCTTTATTTTTTAACAAGCTTGAGGAGGATAACATTTGCTTGATCTATAATTCAACCCTTCGGGCGAATAATGTATCACTATTTAATAATTTAACAAGTCTAGCGATGAATGAAACTTGATTCTTGCCATGATTGACAAGCCTGTCACTATTTTATGTTTTAACGAGATTAACGACAGTGATAGCCCGGTCCTTTTTCATATTTAAAGAGTTTGAAAAAGAGGACGAAAGAAAACTCCAAAAGTATTTTTTCTTAAAGTTGTCACTCAGATCCGAAAAAGTGTAAAATAATATCTGAGAGAACCTCTTTAGTCATGTTTGAAAAAAGGATTCCTTTTTCGTAAATAATCTATCTCATTCTGGAAAAGGGTTAAGCTTATATTGAGTAGATATCAATTCATTTACTTTTACGAGCTTAAAAATACAAGTGCTCGGAAATATTTTCACATTATCGGAGTCTGAAAAGAGCTGAAAGAAGACTCTAGGGGTTCCTTTTTTGGTGTTATCGAAGTTCGAAAAAGAGATAAAAGTGCGCTTCAAACCCTTTTTTGTTTTTAACAAAGTTCGAAAAATAAGGAGAAAAACTATGCTTTGTGGTCAAATCATTCTTGAAATAAATCTACACGACTAATCTATTCATTAGTTGTAAAACCTGTTTAGAACAACATCAAATGGATTAAAAATACCTGTTTCATGATAAAAACATAATAAAACCATAGCCATAGCAATAAATATGATTTGCAAACAATTAAATGACTATTAAAAAGAGTTTTTACTATTCATTTTTACCATTCCATAGTTACCATTTGCATTTTGGAGCTTTGAACCTGATTTTTCCCCTGAACTTCAGCCACTGATTGCAATCGTTTTAGTGGATGGATTTCGTTGCCATTTGATCCAGTTTAGTGCCATGAACCTCCTCTTTCCTTCAGTAACCATTTCATTTCCAATTTCTGCAAATTTTTAGGGTTTTTGAGTCCCTAGGGTAAATTCTACTCCCAAAGAGGGAAACAAACCCTTAGACATCGAAAAGTGCATTGCATAGCAGCTAAATTGAAGGACACCTGCATACACAACGCACTGTCTCTTCCTAGGGCCTGCGTTGGGTGCAATCTATATTTTTGTTTTTTGCATTATGGCCAAAATTTGCCAAATTTTTTGCATTGAATGGAATTTAATGGTTCTTATGGTTGTATTTTAGGTTTTCATCAGATTACAATGACGATTACATGGAGAGAAAGAAAGCATGAAGAACATGATATGATTTCCCTAAATGATCCAGGCACAGTAAGAGCCCTAAGAGATTGTGGAATGTTAAAGTACTTCCAGTTGTCAGGGATGAGGCAACAAATAGAACTCTTGGAGTTCTTAGTTCGAGCATGGGATTCAGCTATCGAGGCATTTCATATTAAGAACCAAGTGGTTCCCATAACAGTAGAGGATGTATACTTTCTCACAGGTTTGTCGAGGAGAGGCTTTCCTATTTCGCTCTTAGGGTTTATTGTTGGAGGAGAGACTGTGAGAGATTATGTTTTACAACATTGTTATCTAGGGGTAGAGCCGAGAAAATATGGAAAGATAAACATCCAGGATGTTAGAGATTTGCCTTTGATAACTATCCTTTTTATGATCACAAAACTTGCTGGCACCGTTACACTACATGTAGCGAATAGATCGTATATGCAATACGTGCTAGAGTGTATGGAGCCAATAGTCTTCAATTGGTCTGAAGTTGTACTTTCTCAGATAAAAGAGAAACTGAACAAAGCAAAGGGAGGAAGGAAGAAGAACTTCAATTATGGTTCAATCATCATATCATTCACCTTAGAATGGATTCCACTGATGCAACCACAATATGTGACACTGGATGTGTCTAATCCTAGAGATCCATGGATGCAGAGATGGGTAGAACTAATGGGTAGGCATGTAGGCCAATCGACCATTGTGTTCTCAACTGCATTATTTTCTTGGTCCCGGAAACAGATTGTCGTCATCATTGAGTATGCATACGCAAGCGTTGATTTCTGAGGAGATCCAGATTTATATTTACCAGAAGGTGCTCAGTGGGGTGCAATGGGTAAGAATGTTTTGACTATATTTTTGATTTTATTAAGGTTTATACAATATTTTTGTATTTTTGATGTTTTCCCAAGACTAAACTAAATTTTTGATGTAATGCAGATGTTGGTCGAGTTCAACCAGTGGAGGAACTAGAGTGTGTAGTAGATGATCCAGCAGAGAGGGCTGTTGGGATAACAGTCCTTCAAGATCTTGATATGGCTGAGACTCTGGCTTAGCTTCGGCAGCACATAGAGGGGTTGACCTTCAAGATTTCGGATTGTTGGATCGATGAGTTACCCATGCGATTGCAGTGTCACACTATAGGTGTTCCTAACTATTGGATGCAGTTACTACTTAGGATAGCTAGATCTATAGCATGTTACCACGAGCACCACTAGTTTACTTTTGAATTTTTGCATACATTTTGAGGTCAGATGACCAATGTGTGTTGGGCACAAATTTTTTTAAAAACCTATAACTATCTATCTATTTGATTCAGTGTTTTTATTATGTTTATTGTGCAATCCTATTCAATAATGTGAATGTTTTCTTTACATGTGTTGCAAATGTCTGTCTAAAACTTGATTTGCTAACGAATCAGTCAATGTGTTCAAATTTCTAGAAATGTGTTGATATTGAATAAAATCAAAGTGTCTTTCCAAAAGTGAAACTCTTAGGAACAATCTATGAAGTGTTTTGTTTCTAACAGTATAAACATTAGTGAGTTGTAATACCACAAGTTGTGAGTCTAACCTTATGATAATGCGGTTAATACCAAATGAAATGGCATCAAAGAGAAGTTTGATCAACGCACTATACTCAACGATATTGTTTGTCGATCTACCAATACAAATCCCTTGAAAACTCACTAACTCGCTGTTTGTAGTGAAAATGGCCCATGCTGCAGAGGATAGATTCTGCGTACTATGACTAGCACCATCAACATATCCAACAAATGGTTCCAAAGATTCAGACATCTGCGATGAAATGTAAATAGGATTACTAACGTCAAGAAAACTCTAAAAACAAACTAAGACAGTGAATGCAAATCAACAACATATATATACAATATAATACAAAAAATTACTACGCTCATGTTTAAGCATAGTAATGCTTCAGATACAACCCATTTCTGGGCTGCGCCAACGGAATTCCATCTTAATCAACTAACTCATAGGCACCCTTGGCAAGAACTCTTTTGGAAATATAGGGGCCATGCCATAATGGCTCAAATTTTCCTGTACCTATTACATCAACTTCCTGATCATAAAGTAGGACCAATTCGCCTTTTGAGAAAATGCGAGACTAGACATTTTTGTCGTATTGCGCCTTTATACATCTCTTATGCCCTTTGTTGCCTAATTTGGCTTCACGACGCGTTTCATCAAGATGGATGAGGTTAAAAATACACACTTCTTCTTCTGAGGTGTCAGGTAACAAGTCGATTGTGAGTTTTAACGATGGTATTTCATCTTGGATTGGCAAGATAGCTTCCAGACCATACACCAATTGAAAGGGAGTAAATCTAGTTTCATTTCTCACTGAGGTTCGGTATGCCCACAAGGCCGAGTACAAGATCAAATTCTAGTTTCTTTTACAAACTACTATCATTCGTTGGAGCATACATTTAAGAATCTTGTTTATAGCCTCAACTTGTCCATTTTATTGTGGATAATAAGGAGTAGAATTATCATGTGACAATCCTAACTTGGCAGTTAATTCAGTCATCATGTGATTGCGAAAATTCTTTCCATGATCTGTAAATATAGCCCGCGGGACCCCAAACCGTGCAATAACATGATTAAAGAAAAACAATGCAACTGTCTGTCCTATTTTGTTGAATGTAGGCATCGCTTCGGCCCATTTGGTAAAATAGTCGACTACGAACATAATATAACCATGCCCTCTGTACAAACGAGGGTTACAGGTCATGAAGTAAATACCCCACTTCGAAAATGGTCCCACAGATACAACATGATGCATCGGCGCTAGTGCTTTACGGATTTTATGATAAAAAATCTGGTACGCATGACAACTTCTGACCGCGAGGATGCAATCGTGAAATATTGTAGGCCAAAAGTAACCGGTGCGGAGTATCTTCTGCGCGGTAGCATATCCAGATAAATTTCCACAAGCCTCAGCATGAAAATCATTTAAAACCTTTTCGGCCTCCTCATGAGTGAGGCACCTCCTTAAAATGGTATCGAAACCACGACAATAAAGTGTATCGCCGACGATCAAATAATCTTTGGCTTGGTGTCGAATACGTCGCTGTTCAAAGCGAGAGGTATTAGGTCGAAAAGTTTAAGTTTGGAGATACATGATGAAATCTCCATACCAAGGATCAGATGATTCGATCAGAAACAGAGAATCTTCAAGAATTGATGGTTCTGACGTAGTTGCAGTACTATTAGAGGGAAGGTCACAGAGAAGCTCATCCAAAACTAAAGACTGTTTTGACTTGGATTTGATGAATTCCAAATCAAATTCTTGCAAAATGAAAATCCGTTTTGAATATTTTCCCCCCAGCAATTGACGTGATAATATATAAGTCATAGGGTTGCAATCCGAAACAAAAATGGTCTTTCAGAGCAGGATATAGTGGCGAAATATTTGGACAAATTGAACAACTGCCAAAAAAATATTTTCTACGTATGAATACTTAAATTCCATATCATTGAGATTACGACTCAAATAATATATCATATGTTCAATTCCATATTTTACTTGGACCAAAACCATAGTAATGGTCATTTCAGCTATGACAATATATAGGAAATAATCATTTTGATAATTAGGGGGATACATTAATGACGCTCGGACAAGAGTATCCTTGATAGCATTAAAAGAATCTTGCGCAACTTGGTCCCAATGGAAGGGAATCCCCTTTTTCAAGAGTCGAGTAAATCCTTTAGTCATTTCGGTGTAGTTTGGAATGAACCTTCTTAGGAAGTTAGATTTTCCTTGAAGTTTCTGTATCTGAAGTAAATTTGATGGTGCAGGCAAATCAAGAATGACCCGAACCTTTAATGGGTCGATTCGAATTCCTTATTTTGAGACTATGAATCCAAGAAAACGACCAGAGCCAACACAAAACACACATTTATGTGGATTGAGGCGTATTTTGTAGTGTCGGCAGCATAAGAAGATGGCTCTCAAATGCATCGGATGATCAATCCAATTTCGTGAATGCGCGGGTAAATAATCTAGATAAGGTTGAAAAATGTGCTTGATGTCATTGAAAGCATAGTCCATTGCTCTCTAAAAATTTTCCCTAGCATTCTTCAAACCAAACGCTAGTTTCCTATAAGCGAATGTGCCCCAGGGATAGATGAATGTTGTCTTATGTTGATCCTCTGGGCGGATATTGATTTGATTGTAGCCGGAAAAACCATCCATAAACAAAAATATTTCACATCCAGCATAATCGTCAATATTCTGGTCAATAAAGGGAGTAGGATAGTTGTCTTTTGGACAGGCAATGTTGATGTAATATTCCAAAAATTTAGCCTTCATCTAAATGGAATATTATAGTTTGTTTTATCACTAGGTAGGTGAATAAATGGGTGGGGAGGCCCATAAAACCCCTTTAGAAGGAATAATAACACTCCTAATGTGAAAGGAGGAAGAATAAGCAGCTGGATTAAGCACCTTTGGGTGTGAACAGGGATTGGATCATGTTGATTCAGTCAACTTTGACCAAGTCAACAACGCTGTCATGGAGGAGTGGCCTTTATGATGGGACAACACAATTTTAGTGGAGGAAAACTTGCATGAGCTTAGTGGAAAGTATGGATGGGACCCAATGTGAGAAGGCTCACATGCTATATATGGAGGGAATGGAAGCCATTGTTATTCATGTTTTAGATTATCATTTTGATTTTGGTCTGCTTAGACTTTGCATTCCTTTGCTGTTTAGCACAAGGGTGTTACTGATCGGGAATCCCTACCTCATCCACAGGGAAGGAGAGGTTCTTTGAGCTGTAATTCCTCATTCTAGCATTCTGGCCAAGCTACCTCCTTCAGCTACATTGCAGTTTCTATTTAGAGTTGGGTTGTGTTGTAGGGTGCAACAAAGGAGGATCACATAGAGTTATTTCTGAGCTTATTTTTCAATGGAGAGGTAGCCTATCCATTGGAGGATAAACAAGGAGGGATCCTGGGCATATTTTCACATCTTTGGCATCAGGCCAACCATCTACCATCCCTCACAGTGCAGTCACAATTATGAACTGTGTTATTTTTGGAGGCAATTGCTGGGAGGGTTCATTGAGCTCATTGGGAGGGTCTATTTCTGAGTAGAGGGATCAACCTTCTATTTAGAAATAATATTGGAGGAGGAAATTGTCATTTCAGATATGTCATAGGCTCATTCTTTTCAGATCTAGTTTGCAGTGACATCTCAACTCAGGTTTATTTGCCACATTGTATATTTCTTGGTATTTCTAGCAAACTTTTCCGGGTTGGCTAGAAATCATGTATTAGAGCCCACATCTTCTTTCTTGGGAATTTATTTTGTTTTGATCAGCCATATTTCATTTATGTATGTTTACAAAAACAAATACACTGATATAGAGAGTGCTGTCACTGCTCTCAAGCATTCTATACAGTTGCAACAACTCATGTGCTTATTGTTCTGATCATTGGAGGCTAGTTCATATTGCTTGAGTGGCTTGACCCTCGAGATATTTTTGTATATTTTTTCTAAAATATTAATAAATGATGGTTGCATATTGATCCCTCTTATTTCATGTTCATATTTGTTGTGTTTTACATTATTATGTCTTGTATTTCTCCTATCTCCATTTTGGAATATTACAGTGGTATTAGAGAATAATCTTGGCTTAGCCTGTGCATTCAAGACATTATGCCATTAGAAGGAGAAGCTTATTATCATAGAAAAGAGAAGTTTTACAAAAGAAACAGAGGCATGACTCCATTATTTTGAGAAATAAAGGAAGAGAGGATCTCCCAGCTTCTTTTCGAAACTGTGAAGAATATGAAAGAAGATATCAAGGAGATGAAAGGGGAGAGGTCTAGAAAAAATTCAAGAGGGTTTGAAAGTGAAGCAAGCCCTAGGTATTCACATGATGGGTGTGGAAATTTAGCCACACATGCAGATCCACAGTGCAATTTATTGCCCCCATTCACGGCAAGAAGGATGGAGGAAGAAGATGCACCAAGGGAGGAGACCCTGAGTGACTATCTTCAGGAGTATGAGTCTCAATCATGGAGATTCAAAAGGCACTTGGACTTCCAAGCGTTTTGATAACTCAAGGAAGACAAAAGATCCAATAACCATAATAGAAGCAAAAGAGGTAGAATATTTCTATCTAAATTTGATGGGTCAACAAAGTGCACAACCAAAGCTTGGGTGGAGAAGCTAGATTCCTATTTCCAGCTAATCTAGGTTTCAGAAAAGGAGGCCATTAGAGTAGTAGCGTTGCACCTCAAAGGTATGGCCCATGATTGGTGGTTTTGTAGTTTTGCTTCATTTTATCATGAAAATATAAACACTTATGCAAGGTTCACTAAGAAATTAGTGAGAAGATTTGATATTAAACATTGTAAAACATCATTTGTTGAACCCAAAAACTCAAAACATTTTCATGAGTTGGAGAGATATATTTTTCCAAATCCACTCCATATTTATGTTCAAGGGGATAAAAACATGCATGATGCCTTAGCAAGGGCAAGATCCCCACTTCTTGAAGAACCCTCTTCTATAGATGAATACATGGAGGTTCCTCCTTCAAGGGAAGACCAAGATCAAGGGTCTCTCATTGATGATGAGGCATTCTCACATATTGATGAAGAGGATGAGAAAAGAAGACTAACAACGTTCTACCATCAGGAGGAGATCCATCACCACATGGAGATAGAGAGGGAGCCATTGCTTCCATTAGAAGATCCTTTGTATCTTTGAAAGGAGTTCCAAATGATTTAACATGTGGGAACAAAAGCACAATTCTGGAGCAACATGTATTAGCTTTTGTGGATTGTGAGATGGGAGAAAAGAAGGATCAACATAAAGGGATGATGAGAATTCACCCTTATATATTTTAGGAGGTTTTTGCACAAAATAAGGAGTCTGTATTGCGTAGTGAAGAGAGGGACAAATAAATCCACTCATATATACAGTCCACTTCAGATTTTGATGTCTCACTACATGGGGGCATTCCACCTGGGAGGCCACCAGATCTAGAGTTGGTGAGAAAAATATTGCTATTTGGTCCACCACTCTTAGATTCCAAAGGGGTGAAGACCTTGGAGGAGTATAGTACAACGCAGAGAGTCTGGGGTAGACTCAAGGAGGAGGGAGACATTATCCCATGTTCAACATTACCCACTCTCACTAAATATTCTGTACTGACAGAAGTTACTGCAGTGTTGGGGGATGGCACCACCATGGTGCAAGGGAGTTACTCCATGGATTTGGATAAACAGAGGGTAATTCCTTTGAGGAAGGGATCCTCCATACTTTGGGGTATATGGAGGCCACTCATGCTTACATTGGCCAAGATTAGGAGATTATTTTTGGATGGGAGCTTCTCATGAGAGGCCAACTTCCAAAGGTCACCACTTCTATTTAAGCATGAGCAGCTACATGATGTGCATGGTAGAACTTTGGAGGATGAATTTGGCATGAGGGATGTCAAAGGAAAAGTCAAAAACATGTGGGGAGCTTCACATTTTAGATCTTCAGCACTGTCTCTTAGGAGGGTTGATCCATATTGGAGGTCTCAACTTTTGCTAGAGTACTCCAAGGATCTTGGTGCTTGCATGATTCGTGATGATTTAGAGGGAGATGATAGATACATGGTGGTTGAAGAGGTCATATATTCTCATGTCAGAGTCTTCTTGACTAGAGTTTCTGAGCTCAAGAGGAAGCTACTACATGCAACACATGTGGACATTCTTTCCATGCACTTTGATGCATTTCCTTCTTTGATGGAGGAGTTAACTTGGGAGGGAATCCAACAGGATATATATCAACATATGGAGAGATGCATAGCCTGGATGGTGATGGAGAGGTTTTCACAACCACTTCCCTTCTCATTGAGAGTGAGGGAGAGCTTTCAGTTGAGCCATTTCAGCTCAATGACCAAAGTACATAGTAGAGAAGGTACATTTTTGCATTATGACTTTTTCTCCTTTACTTTATATGAGTAGCATGTTGTACTAAGGAGGGTAATTCCTTCTAATATATATTATATTATGATGTATTTAAGGCCAATTGCAGCATTGAGGGTGCCCATTCTGTTGGTGGTTTGTGGGGGAAGCCACATGATTCTTGGTGTGCACCATTGGCACCACATTTTACTTTCATGATCATATCTTGTAGGATGATTGTGGAAGAAAACAAGTGGCTGGAAAGACACTTGTTATTATTTGTTTTTAGGTAGGCAAGGGATGCACTGTGCTGGTTCCATATGTGGAACTATGATCCACCTCCCGATTGTCATATGGAAACTTGTTTTCATTGGTTTTTTCTTCCATATGTTGGAGATGTTCTTATGTTTATGGGAAGCTTTGTTGGGAGAGTGGCACAAGAGTTGAGGGTGCCCATTGGGAGTATTATTCTCCCTACTATAAATGTTGCATGTTTTAGGAGAAACAATAAACCATGATTTCCACACTACATCTCTTTTCTTCATGTGGAAGGAGCCATTTGGAGAACTTGAGTTCTTGGAGGGGGCACTTCATGGATAATTTGTTTGGTGGGGTAACTTGGGCCATTCTTGGAGGCCATGATATTTTAGCCCAAGATCAGCAACAGCCCCATACTTACCATAAATGGGGAGAAAAAAAATTTGGGTGGAAAAATCTAATCTCTCCATGCAGCCCCAATACATTGCATAAACCGGGGGTTGAGGATTTATTTGATGAGCTACCTAGAATGGCTCATTTCATTTGGATGGTAGAATGGGCATGGGAGACTATCATTGGGGATGATATTACCTATGTTTATCATCACTCCTACCTTGAGGAGGCCATGGGACAAAAAGAAGGTTTCCACTTACACGTTCCACTTTTTCATGATGTGAGCCATTTGGGTTTGCATACTTGGGAGGAATCGGGTAGATTTATTGCAGATTATGTTGAGCTGTGGTGGGAAATATTGATGAGAAGGCCAAAGGGAGGAATTTTTCTCCACCTATATATTTTCTTGAGGATAAGAAAAATTTTGGAGGGGAGGACTGTAATATTCCAAAAATTTAGCCTTCATCTAAATGGAATATTATAGTTTGTTTTATCACTAGGTAGATGAATAAATGGGTGAGGAGGCCCATAAAACCCCTTTAGAAGGAATAATAACACTCCTAATGTGAAAGGAGGAAGAATAAGAAACTAGATTAAGCACCTTTGGCTGTGAACAGGGATTGGATCATGTTGATTCAATCAACTTTGACCAAGTCAACAACGCTGTCACGGATGAGTGGCCTTTATGATGGGACAACACAGTTTTAGTGGAGGAAAAATTGCATGAGCTTTGTGGCAAGTATGGATGGGAATCAATGTGAGAAGGCTCACATGATATATATGGAGGGAATGGTAGCCATTGTTATTCATGTTTTAGATTATCATTTTGATTTTGGTCTTCTTAGACTTTGCATTCCTTTGCTGTTTAGCAGGGTTGCTGCGCTGTTTAGCACAAGGGTGTTCCTGATCGGGAAATCCTACCTCATCCTCAGGGAAGGAGAGGTTCTTTGATCTGAAATTCCTCATTCTGGCATTCTGGCCAAGCTACCTCCTTCAGCTACATCACATTTTGTATTTAGAGCTGGGTTGTGTTGCAGGGTGCAGCAAAAGAGGATCACATACAGTTATTTCTGAGCTTAATTTTAAGTGGAGAGGTAGCCTATCCATTTGAGGATCAGAAAGGAGGGATCCTGAACATATTTTCACATATTTGGAATTAGGCCAACCATCTACCACCCCTCACAGCATAGTCACAATTCTGAACTGCGTTATTTTTGGAGGCAATTGCTGGGAGGGTTCATTGAGCTCATTAGGAGGGTCTATTTCTGAGTAGAGGGATCAACCTTCTATTTAGAAATACTATTGGAGGAGGACATAATCATTTAAGATTTTCCATAGCCTCATTATTTTCAGATCCAGTTTGCAGTGACATCTCAACCCCAAGGTTATTGGTCACATTGTATATTTCTTGGTATTTCTAGCAAACTTTTCCGGGTTGGCTAGAAATCATGTATTAGAGTCCACATCTTCTTTATTGGGCATTTATTTTGTTTCGATCAGCCATATTTCATTTATGTATGTTTACAACAGCAACTACACTGATATAGACAATGATATCACTACTCTTCGACATTCTATACAGTTGCAGCAACTCATGTGCTTATTGTTCTGATCATTGGAGGCTAGTTCTATTGCTTGAGTGGCTTGACCCTCTAGATATTTTTGTATATTGTTGCTGATATCTTAATAAAATTATGGCTGCATATTTGTCCCTCTTATTTCAAGTTCATATTTGTTGTGTTTTACATTTTGGACAATCTAATCTTGTAGGGCCAGAAATACAAAATTGTCCCTCCCAAAAACAGGCCCTATTCCACCAATAGCCGACAATAGGGCCTGTTTTTGGGAGGGACAATTTTGTAATACCTCAAGAGTAGACATAGCTAAAGGATATTGAGCCAAATATTCAACTATATTATAATTTTGAGCAAATATTGCTCGAGGATTATATGTCGATTTGTGAATTACTCCCTTTTGTGGCTTGATTGTCAATTCAGGAATAACAGTAGGCGGTACTGATTCCGTGGATGGATTTGTAGTCGAGGTAGTAGGTTGATCAGTGGCTTGAATACCATAATATTTATTACGCGTTGACATCAAAATATCTATTGAAGGTTTTGTGATAGATAACATAAGTACTTGGGAATTAGAAGCTGGATCCGTAGCAACCAAATTTGTGTCTGGATTCAGAAACGGATCTGTAAACACAACTAACGCATTGGAAGTCTTAATGATCTTTGAGACTTCAGCGTGGTGAGGAAAATCCGGAACAAAGTGTTCCTAATTAAAGATTATGCATGGATAACAGGGTTTCCTAGGTCTAGATGATTGATCAGATGATATTGCCTGTGGGTTAGAAGTTTGATTTTTCTTATATTTCCCTCTTTTCTTACTTCCGGGTTTCTTGTCACATTTTCCCTTTTCAAATGACATGGCATTAATTTCAGAAGAATGTGTAGGATCAGATGCAGTAGTATGATGTTTGCTTGCAGTGCCAATCAAGCCATCTCCGACATGAGAGTCCTTTAATTGAGGAGGAACAGTAAAATTAGTTCTCGGCGCGTTGGGAATTTTTTCATAGAGCGTGCCAGACTGAGTATAAATCAAGTCTAAATATTGGGCACAAGCAATAACTTGCTCTTATGTGACGACGCCACCCTTAGCCACATCCTCAGTTATAGATGGTAATAGGGATTTAATGAACCAATTAGCAAGGAGCTGATCCGGAACAAATGTCTTAACCATTCTACGATGACGACGCCACTCATGAATATGATCAGAAATGTGAGTAGCGTTAGTCTGTTTGAAATTTTTCAAGAGTTCCGTTCTAGTTTCATATCAGATGGGTAATTGGAAGTGAGTCAAAAAGACAACATCTAGGGCAGTGAAATTATCAAAAGAAGATATAGGTAACTCAATATACCATTTTGCAGCCAGACCTGTGAGCGTACGTCGGAAAAGACGTAGTCGAACAGAATCATCATTTAGGGAATTCGATGAACACCATAAATGATAAGTCATGATATGAGTCGACGGGTCTTCCCCAGAGTTTGCATTTAACTTAGGAATATCCGAGGGTAATTTGTGAGGTATCACCGGCCACCAAGGAGTGTAGTTGATTGGATCATTGGTTAGCCGATTTAAATCTGGTAACTCTAAAGTTGCAACAAAGGGCAACTGTCCATTAAGGTCAGGGTGAGCATAGCCACGGTAAGATGGAATTTCTTGAGCAATAGGCCTTTGAGCACCAACATAAGGAATCTATTGCTGGTAACCCAGATAGGGGTTGTTTTGCAAAGAAAATTCCTGACGATTATGTTGACCAAAACCTGGATATGGTACTTGTTGAAATGAAGTTTGAGGTATTTTTGCCTGAGGCTGCCAAGGGGTCTGTCCAAAAATGTTATAACCCGAATTATAATAATTTGGATTCAGGTGATAATAAACCAACTTGTGAATAAATAATTCCAAATACAGGTTGTTGTAAATTAACCGAAGGATTTGGATTCTGCGGACCCAATATTTGAGAGTATTGAGTTGAAGGACCCGCTTGAAAAGGTTTTTGTACAACATTTTGATGATGTAACAGGGGTAATGATGTATTAACAAGTGGAAATTATGTGGGTGTAACAGGTTGAACTGGTTGATATGAGCATACAACCGTTTGTGGTTGGATAGGCAGAGTGGGCTACCATTGACAAACATTCATTTCAACACTAGGTTGACCAAAAAATGATGGAGTATTGTCATAGTGGGTGAAAAAAGGTTGCCCCCCAACATGAGGAGGATAATAAGACGGAAAATATTGCTCTCCAAATGCTGGGAGTCCAGTTGATATGGTACTTGATGGAATAGACCTAGAAGGATCGGCTTGATATTCCCATGATGATGTGTATAAAGAATCAAGTAATTCAGTACTCACTATAGGTTTACCAATTATAATACCAAATGATGACATTTGTAAGTCCATGGATTTGAAGATGCACTAGAGAAAATTCCAGAAAAAGATTTATAACCTGATGGGACCATAAGGCCACCATGAAAATATGACTATGGTGAAGTTGTAAACATTGATGGGGTAGCGAGGGTAGGTGCTGACATAATTGGAACAGATGGAAAAACCAAAGATGTTGGTTCAGGCATGGTTACTTGACCAAGTGTATACCCTTTTGGATTGACGGGAGTTTGAATAGGAGCAGGATCAACAAAAGAAGATGGTGATGATTGAGGAAAATACTCATACAGGTAAAGGTCCTAACCAAAATGGGTTGGAGTTAAAGGTGTCTCGTCTTGCGGGATTTCTTCAATCGAAATTAAACCAGGTGGAAGTATTTCACTGTCAGGACCAAAGTATATTTCAGGTGGTTGACTATGTGATATGGGAGACTCAATGGCTACAAAAATTTGTGGGATGAGCAATGCAGGAACAACTTCCGGTTGTTCGACTTCGGGATTCAGATGTTCTGGAAAAAAGGAGACAAAATCTGGATCAACTTCTGGTTGAACAACATTGGGTCCAGGAGGTATGGTCTCACTGATTGGATGGATCGTGAACACGGGTAGCTGTGAGGACTCCGTTTCGACAACAGTAGACGAACTGGGATGTGTAGAAACAACTTGAGCTAACTATGGTATATGAGAAGATGATTTTTCACTAGAGGTACGAATAGTACTTGATTCGATAGAGTGTTGTTTCCTTCGCCAACCGTGAGTAACTTATGGTGGTAAAGGTTTTTTTAATGCTAATATACGCGAACGACGAGGGAAAATATTTTGTTCTTCCATGATTACTGATTTATTTTAACCAAAAAAAAATAAAAAAAATAAAAGGGTATTACTAGGCAAAAAGGTTTACCAAGAAACTGTGAACTGTAGAATACCTCTTGGCGAACCAAGAAGTACAGGAAGGTAATCTCCCAGAATGCTGTGTTCGGTGTATCAAAATTTACAAGGTGGCCGACTCGATTAATTATGGATGGATAGCAACCTAAATTTGTCCTCCCAAATATACCCGAAGGTACGTGGAGGCCCAATTCCATATTAGCGATGTCTGATGTGAAACCGCATAGTGAGAGCACCCCTTTATACTTTTCATATTGTAACACCACCCGATATACCTGAAAGTACGTGGATGAGCTACAATATACTTATGTATGTGGAGTGAGGTATCACACTCGGAATGTATCGTAGAAAAATTAACAACAACTGCTATGTTTTACGACGCTAGAACACGTCTCTAGCCTAGACCTTCTAAATGTTATCGTTATGGTTCCAATGCTTTGTTAGGTAAATTAAGATAAATTTTAAGTTGATCTTGTTTATCAATTTTCCTTTCAAGGTTCACCGCGATGATGTATTGGAAATTCCTAAAATGCAAACTAAAATGATAAGCAATATTTCACTTTTAGTTTTTTAATGAAAATCCTAGCTACTAGAGGGAAAGAGCAATCAATTTGAGAGCAAACAAATCAAAGAGCACAAACTAAATGCAACTTTCCTAATTGTTCCTTTTTAAAAATACAAAATCCACTACATGCAAATGCAAGTTTTTCTTTTCAGTTCCTTTAATTTTATGAATGCAGAAAATAAACTAAGTGCACAAAATCAATAAAAACAAATTCCTTTTACTTTTGAGAAATGAAGAATTTAAACAAAAATTTCTCTTTTGAAGGAAAAATGAGGAATTTAACAACAATTTATCCTATCAGGAAACGAATAATCAAACGACAATTTCCTTTCTCAAAAGAAAATGGATCTAATGCAGCAATGAAAATACTTTGAAATTAATTCGTCAATGATAAATAAAAACACTTTAAATAAACATTGAACAAATTTTGTTACAAAGGAGGAAGGAGTAAGTAAGGTCACTGGTCAATTTGAGGTATCAGGATCTTTAAAACGCAACAAACAACAAACTAAAAACAAATTGCAATGACAAATTCAATGGAATTTGGATGGTTTCAGGAGGCAATACAGTCTCTAAAGAGAGAGTGCATTGCAACGTAGGTCTGAAAGGGAGACAATGCTATGTAAAGAACTGTGTCCTGTCCAATAGTGCATTGGGTGTAGTGTATAAGGAAAAATACAACTGTTTAACACACTTCTAATGTAAATTTGGATTTCAAAAAGCCTAATATTTCTGAGTAAATGCTACTGGGTGAATAAACAGAGAAAATCAGAGGCAAATAAACTAAGGATGGAGGGTAAATCCTTTCCCCAGCGGAGTCGCCAATTTGTTATGCGGAATTATGGATTACGGATAAAAAATTCTTCCCTAGATGTAGTGCTCATCTAGAACAACAGGTTAAATAATTTGCAACTACTTTTCCTAACTGTAAATAAACACATAGAACAGATCAAAGAACTTACTTGGAGTCCAAGCGCTTCCTATTATCCTTCTGTTGCTCTTGCTGTAGCTTCAAATCTGAGCTAAGTCGCCAAAATATTCTCTGCAAAGATGAACACTAAACAACAAAAGATAGCAATGATACAAATTTCTATTCAAGTTATTCAGTTAAATCAATACAACATGAACCATATGCATCAAATAAGAATTCATAATATGAAATACATGAGCTTATACAGATACATATGTGGGAAAGTAAGCATCAATATTTATTAATGGATAGAAGGGGAGGTTACAACCGAGTGATTGATTTAGTGTCACCATATCTAGCAACATCCCAACCTCATCACAATGCACATCTCTCCAGCAGCATGTCACTCAAATCAATTCCTCAATTGAAATTCCACCAACATTTCTCTACTCAAATTATTCCTTATCAAACACTAAGATCTGTGCTCAATTTATAGAGGAGCTGAAGGTAGTTTTATAATCAATGACTTTTTAATAATAGGAAAGACATGTTCCCAGTCTCAGAGGTATCAAATGGACACATGAATTCGAATTTTGACACATGTGAACTCTTCTAGAAGGCACTGGCCAAGTGGAGATTCCGAAACAATGAGAATTTCGTTCCCAATGTGACCAACGCACCCTTGAGTGTCAGGAAGTGCTTTGTAGAGCACCCTTGAGTGGGGTTACTTGCATATGAAATGCAGTTAGTCCCTTTAGAGGTAGCGTTGGTGAGCTCTCATATGATATATTATAAACTTCAAATCTTGGAAGCCTTTGCAGATGAAAGTCATGGATGATTTGTCTTGTTCTTTGTCTTAGGGCATATAACAACTGAAATGATAGGGGATGATAGACCCTATTCATTGGTCCTGGAGATTATGTCCAGTTAACCAGGTCATTGGGAATGATTCCCAAATTAACCTATAACATCTCTCTTCTCTGCTGTAATTTCATGTTTAATATGCTTCTTAAGTTCTGGTTTAATTCATTAAATCATTTTCTTTCCTTCAGTCTTCCACATTAAGTGATCAAGTTAACAATCAATTCACTGTTGGAAAATAATCAGTTCTTCTTCAGTATTATATCAGATCTATCTCAGATAAAAATTCTTAAATTAAGCCATTCCATGACCCTCTTGGTCATAACACAAGCTGAAGCACCAAAATCCAACATGCAATTATACAATCTATAAACATTAACCATCAATGTAATAAAAAATGGTTCATGGTCATTATTATCAGAATCCATACTTTGTAAATATATGGGAGCATCCTGATAGATAGACTCGGGAGTCTTTTCTTGAGAAAAATTAACACAAGGAGCCTCAATAACATTTAATAACTTATATTTTTGGGAAGGAATATTCAATACTTCATTGACAGGCACCCAAAATTTTAAATTATTCAACCATCCTTTTAAGTCAATATTAAATCTAGAATTTAGATTAGGGTTAAAAATTTGAGGGGAGCTTGATTTCCACTTTTATCCTTATCCATTCTTTGATAAGTCAACCCTTTATCTTGCGCAATTTCTAAGACTTGATCAGGAGAAGGTTTTCCACCAAATAGCTCAATCATTAAATATTTTTTCTTGTCCAAAGCTATTGATATTATAGGAAGATGTAAAAGGCCTAACATCATGACTATTCTCCTTAAAGTCCCTCCAATATTCCTTAGATAAGTGATACTCTTTACCAACCACATTTATTTGATTAATTGTACCAAACATTCCACTATCCATGTTAATTATAACATTGGGGAAAGTAGCCTCTTCATGAAGAGCATCACAAGCCCTACAATAAGGAGGAGCATCATCAACCACATCGGTAGATTCAAGAGGATTGGACCTTTCCTTTTCCAACTATTATTATTTTGATTATTATTATTATTATTTCTAGGTTGGGAACTCTATGCTTGAGACCTTTCGATTTGGACCAACCTAGACTGTAAGGCACTTATTTCCTTAGCATGGTTAGATATTAACTTCGCCTAATTTAAATCCATGCTTTCAAGTTTTTGCATCAAATTTTGCATAGGATAATCATTAGATTCTTTAACTTCTTTTCCTTTAGACTCCTTCAACTTGGTTGAACTCCTATCGAAACTAGGAATTTCAGAATTCTCATATGCTTTCTTATCCTTTTAAAGCTCTTTAGATAAAGTCTGGAAAGCCTTATAATCATGATATTTAGCACGTCTTAACTCATAAGAAGTACCAAGATTAAAATCATCAATATAAAAATCCAAAAGAGATTTGTTAGGATGCTTTATTAGGGAATTTTGAGGTCTAAAATGGGCCTCCTAAGAAAAATGTACAACAAAACTAAACTTTATAAGAACCAATAGGATTCAAGATGATGATGTCAACCATGGGGGATGATTAAATAATTTTTAAGTAAAAGGGTAAAAAGATCCAAAAATAATAAAATAATAAAACTACCTTTTCAACTTATCTCCAAAATTTTTTACTCAAATTTCGAGTGGGAGTACTCGTTGGATGCAAAATTTAATACCCATGTTGTAATCACGTTTTTCATGTATTTCTCATTTTTCGTGTAGTAGGATCCATCGAAAGTATGCAACATGGGTACTCCTTGGATGAGGAATTAAATTTTTCATCCAATGAGTACTCCCGCTCGAAATTTGAGTAAACAATTTGGGAGATAAGTTGAAAATATGAGTTGAAAAAGTAGTTTTTTATTTTTTCCCTCTAAAATTTGATGATGTAATCAAATATTATCTTACTATTTCCACTATTATTTTATAATTTCCTTAGGAGGCCCATTTTAGACCTCAAAATTCCCCTAATGATAATCCAAAGGTTACTCTTTTATAATACCATTAAACCTAATAGCCTATTTCTGCTCTTTCTTCTCTTTATTGGTTTAATAATATCATTAAACCTAAAACTAATAGCATATTCCTTCTCTTTAATAATACCTTTCATTCTGTATTTTTTTTTTGATACTAATAGCCTTAACAAGATGCCTTTCTTCTCTCTTGTACCCATATTTCTCTGTGAAGACAGTAATGGTTGATTGCAATGAGTCAAATGAATTATAAGGATTTTAAGTGAACTGATCCAAAACATCTCCTTCCTAAGTAAGAACAAAAAAAGTCATCTTCACATCTTCATGATCATAATCAACACTTCTTGCATGTTTAACTATCCAAGAGATAAAGGATCTGAGATGAGTTTGAACATTGATGGCATTATTTCCCTAAAAAGTAGGAAATTTATCAATCCCATTTTCCAGAAGATAATTAGGATAAACTTGAATGTTAGAAAATTTATAAGGGGAAAACAAGTCCATGATGTCTTTCTTAGACGTGTCAGGAAAAAACAAATGGATATCAGAGAGAGCTTCCCATCTGAGATTAACAAGAAGTGTATGGGAAGAGAGCTTGTGTAATATAACTCTAAGAGTCTTTTCAAGAACCGGAGCAGGATTAACCAAACTAATTGGATGTATTCTAGTACATACTCCCGTAGAAGATGAAAGAAGTGGAATCACCACCCGAACATAAATCTAAATTTGATAAACCCAAGATATCAGGAAGAAAATTAGTAAGGGAAACCAAGGACAAGAAACTTATCTTGGTGAGAGAAAAAAGAGAGGTAAAAATGATTAAGGCGAATGTCGAAAAACAAAGGTCCAAAAAATTGGTCCCCAATAAAGGCGCCATAAAATGTTGTCGCCCAAAGTGCACACCAAGGGCCACAACATTGACGGCAAAGGCTATCACTCTAATCTTTTCCCTCTCCATTCTAGCTATCTCCTAGGCAAGCTAAGGGGGTAGTCCCTAAAGGGTGAAATATGGATGATGAAGGAAAACTTGTTGGGAACCAACAAGTTATAGGAGATGCATTGAGAGTTATCTTGTTAACTTGAATTAAATTAAATGCAAGTGAGATTAATTGAGAAATGTTTGAAGATATTAAATTAGATAATTTATATTTAATGTTATGAGACCAGTGACTTTAACTACAATGATACGAAGAATAAACTTGCAGGATAAATGGTTTATTAAATCACAAGATAAAAAATGCGGCTTTAATTGATGATCAATTAGCCTATATGAGATGAAAATATTACAACTAGGTGAAATGCAAAAATCTTGTTTAATTTTATTTAAATGCCTATTCTAAATTTGACTTTCCCTTAATTGTTTTGAAGATAGGCTCCAAGGTAAGTTGTGGGAAGAAGGCCAACAAGAAGCAAGAAAAAGAATGATTAATGATACCTCCTATTGAGCTCCTATCACCCGATGCCTCTAGCATTGTAGATACTATGGCTCTGAAGACTGCAAGGTCACCGTGTTAACTACCAAAGAGTTGTTGGGGCCACTCAAGCTAGATGAGAAAGTTTTTCCTAGAGATATATCAACAAGCTTATGCTTGGAGGTGAATTTTTAATATGCATGACTAACTTAGAATGCAAATGCAAGGTGAGATTAAAAGAAAAAACAAGATTGTTAAAATATTGGAGCACTTAGATTATGATTTATTCTGATTTAATTTGCCAAGTACTTTATCTAAAAATTCGATGGATAAACCCAATTCACAACATGAAATGAAAATAATCAATTTGAGAACTGAAAGATATACAATTTACAGCAAGTCCGCAATAGAGTACTTATTCAAATTCAATGCCAATGACAATTTACCTAGAATTTTAAACTACTTAACCAAGAGGTTTTCAAACATATCCAAATCAAATGCAATTCAAATCAAATTTTTTCCAATGCCACTTAGCTAAGAAAAAACTAGATCTTAGCACAAATTTCTCTCACAAGTAAATGGATCAAGAAATAACTCTTTAGATTATCTTCTAAACCAAGTGTGTGAGATTAAATGTTATTTAACCAACAAGATTAGGTATTTTTGATCTCAAGAGAAAAAAAGTATACAAAATTAATTTCAATGCGCAAAAAGAAAAAAACTTGTCTGAATGAACTAAAAGCATACAATTTTCAGAAATTATTTTTCAGGACAACAATGAACTTTTTTATAACAACACTAAAATTTAGATACTGAGCTAGTGCCAAATGAGTGAACAAAAATTCTGAAAGAAACTATCTTCTTCAAATGTATTAAAATAAAATTCAATTCAGTTTCTATAACTTCAAAAGATAATAAGTGTTAGGCCAAAATCCCAATGCCAAAAGTCTTACTAACGCTGCAAACAGATCCAATAATTTCAAATCATCAATATTTTTTTCTTCAGAGATCTAGTTTATGATAGTGATTATTTAGTGATTGTATGAGTAGAAAATACGGCTTATGATCATGAAGAATACTCACTGCAAACAACTAGACCAACCTTCTAAATCCTTGTGACAGTGACCCAAAATTATGAAAAAACTAATCAATTAAATGCCCAAGTGTTCTTTAATGATTCTTTAGTGTTTTATATGTGTTTAATGCATTGTTTTAATGTGACTGTTTGAAGTTAATAACTCAATGGATAGATGATTAAGGAATAATGGTTTATAAAAAGCGCACCAGAGAGATCTAACACTTGTAGAATCCTACCAAAATTTAGTTACCCACCTTCAGATTTGATCCAAAAAACTAACTCAGAAAATGCTTAAGCTTGATGTTACCACGAGTGAAAAAAATTTACTTCTCTCCACTATTCAAATTTGAAACTCAAACTTCCATTTTAATCAGAATTTTAATTTTATTTTATATTTAATGGCTTCGAATTTAGGGCGAAGAAAAATAATGTTTTAGGGCCAAAATGCCACATCAAAGGAGGCAAATTGATGCTGCGTTTAGGCACTGTGAAGGCTGAGAAAGGGTGCGTATTTGAGGAGGGTCGAGAGAGAAGGTTTGAGGGCCGATAAAGGTAAGAAAAATGAGGAGGAGGGGTAGGAGGGATAGACCGAGAGGGAGGAGACAAGTGAGGGAAACAAATGGAGGAAGGAGCAGAGGTGGGGTGGGGAGATAGGAGGCCACTAGAGGAAAGGGAAGGAGCCATGGGGATAAACATAGAAATGAGGGCTGAGGGGAGAGGATTGTGAAAGGATCTGCGTGGGAGTGAGGGTATGCCACAGAGGATGGGAGAGAAGAAAGGAGGAGGCCACGGGAGAGGAGAGGAGGGTGTTGGTAGGGGTTTGGGAAGGAGCCACGGACAGGGGAAAAGACAACGGAGGACATGCCAAGAGGGAGGAGGGCTAGTGCTAAGGCCTGAGGCTAGGAAGGGAAACATTCAGGGATGAAAAGGCTCAGACAATAGGAAAGAAAGCCATGGAAGAAATAAAGGGCCTATGTTAGGCCTTCAGGGCCAAACAAAATTTTCCCGACTTCACCAAAAATCCGTGAAACCCCAATATTTTATTTTATTTTCAAAATATGACCCTGCAAATAAGATTCAAGACAAGAAATTCCCCTCTAGGGCCTAGATCTATCTCAAAAGTCCAAATTTTTTCCTTGAATGATTTTAGATATTCGCCTGCACACGTAAAAGAAAACCCAAGACCCAATAAAATCCCAAATCTCAAATGAAAAATAAATCTATGTATATATATATATATATTTGAAAATGAAAAATAAATCCCAAATCCCAAAGTTAGAAAAAAAAAATTGGCTTTAGATCTATACAATTAAAATACAAATCTATCAGATTTGAGGAGTATGAGTCTAGATATGAGCTTTTTCTAACCAGATCTATTTATTAAATTCAATTTATAAAGATAAGTAATATCTTTTTTTAAACATGGTACAAGCCCAGAAAACCCTGCAAGAGAAAATTCGTAAGATAAGTCTGGGGTTTTTGATTAGGAAGAATCTTCAAATATTATGCCTTGGAGTCAGCTGGTCCAGTGAAGGACTTTCCTAAACGATCGATTTTTTAAATACAAACAATTTCTGCACACTTAAGATCAAATTTTCAGATTAATAGAGACATAAAATAACAATGTAATCTTAAAGAATTAGAGATACATTCAATTAATTATAATGTTATTCTAAATCCAATAACCTATGTAAGATATTTGTGCAATAGACTCTTCCAAAAAAGCTATTAATTTTTTTTTTTATAAAAATAATATTCAACAGAACATTAAAAACAATATTACCATAAGAGGCAGGAGAGGAACACCACCATCAATATAAACCCCAAAGACTCCGCGTTATTATTATTCCAGAAAATATTACAAAGAGCTTCAAGAGAAAGTACACGACTCAAATATTAGATCCTTTGTGTGAGAAATAACCTCTAACTTATAGATAAATTCTCCAAACGGCTAGTTGGATTTATCCTCGTCAAAGTAATCTTGACCATTTATAAATATTTAATTATCTTTTAATCAGGACTGTCGAAATATTTATTTTTTGAGGAATTTTCGAATTTATCATTTAATTCATTTTTATTTAACTCAAAATTAATTATTTTGAGTTAATTTCCTCAAAAAATTGTCTTTGACTTAACCACCAAGGCCCTAGGGTCCAAAATTTCTGGAAAATTTCAATATTCCCTTTGTGAAGGACCTCCAAAAATTAATTTCTCTAGAACCCAAAAAAGTTTTAATTTGGAGAATTTATTTTTCCCAAGACTTAAATTTGACTAAAATTAATTACATTTTTGGCTTAGGATTTTTTAATTTATTTTTGTGAGAAAATTTAATTAATTGACACATGAGGGGATTGATAAATTTTTCCAACCCTCTAATATTTTTTCACCATGGCTAAAATATTATTTACATAAGATAATAACATTTAACCCATGAAGGAGAAACACACGTTCATCATAGACTCTCAATTATTTACCCAATTCTGCGACTCAAATATGATCTAGTATACCAAGTGATTTGTAATAAAATAATTTAGCCAAATAGCTAAAATTATTCCCAAATCACTTTACAAAGACTCTATAAAAAAAACTAGGACTCACCTAAGATCTTGATGACAAAATCCACCCTAGCTTTGGGGTGAGGTTGAAGGGAAAAACTTTGCTGATCATTTGTGTTTAGAAACATAGATGAATTAGTGAGACGAAAAATCTCCTAGGGTGAAAATCGTCATCAAAATAATAGGATTACCGAGGTTGTTACATACATAATGGTCTTAATTAGACCATTTACATTATAAAAATGCAGAATGAGTTTACAAATTTAACAAACTGAATATTGATGATGCATTTTGGATGATCTGAATGATGAAATCTCTTTTGGGAAAAAAGGGGTTTACTGCTATAGGGTCGTTGACATGGAGTGGTTAACATGTCTTCAGTAAAGGAAGAAAAAATTGTTTATTGGAAATGTTATTGTGTATCAAGGCTGCTAAACTCTACCAGTTCTTCCTCCCGATCATCTGGAAATGATAAGAATGTTGAACATGTTCATTCAACACAAGAGAAGAAACATAAACATCTACATCAAGAGCTTGATAAGCTTCGTTGACAATTAATGAAGAAACTGCTGCTAGACTGGAAATCAACACAAGAGAAGAAACATGAACATCAACATCAAGAGCCTGATAAGCTTCATTGATAATTAATTAAGAAACTACAACCTGCTGAGAATTTTCTTGAGTATCATGGAAACTAGCTTCTACATCTTCTTTGTGATGTTGAAAAGGATTCTCATGAAAGTCCTCTATAATATCATCATCCATAAATTCTTCATCTTCATAACAAATTTCCAAATGTTGAATAATTTTTTTAAAATGTGTGCAATAGTCTTTGACCAACAACAAGGAAGGATCTCATTCTTTATATTCTCAAAAAATACTATATGAAAATATTTAAGGGAATACAAGCTACCAGGTGGTAAACCTTCATACCAAGATATCGCTTTTCCTTCCAAAGTAACTACAAACATATTCATTAGGAAGTATTCATGAAATTGAGCCTTACGTCTATGCACATGCATGTGAAATTTAACCAAGTGAAGAGTAGCATCATCTCCTACATGATCTTTGAATCTCAGAAAATAAGTCTGCCAATCTACAAAAGGTATGAAATTTGGAAAACCTAGAATGTGATACCGATTCATGGGAGCATACCTTGCAGATATAGAGCTCATCTTGAGCCAATAAAGTCGCCAGTAAAAGCTTAATTTTTGGATCTTGCTTCTAGTGGGATTTTTGGATCAGGTTGAAACTTAACTAGAGTCTCCAGGATAATGGTAAAACCTTCATGTGTCTGACTGCTATCTACCATTGAAAATCAGATCTGAAACTTTGATGATATTTCCCTAGGAAGATGCAACCTTTCCCTCCCTGAAAATGATGCCACAATGTTATCACTCTGTAATTTCCCAAGGATGAGGAGAGAAACTCATAGGTAACCACAAGCCACTTGGAAGTTGGAATCTAGCCCTTCCAACTTCAGAGAGGGCTCTCTCTATTTGAAATTTTCAATCACTTAGATGTTAGGATAGGTATGGTGCTCAATAGGGCATAAATTTCAAATATTTAATGGTGGGAAAGGAGGCAGATCCATTGAGGATGGAGTCATGCCTACCTGATTAAGTTTCTGGTGATGAAATGAAGAAGAAGAGGAGATTATACAAGGGAAAGGTAGGTACTCACTTTGAAGTTTTAAATTTAAATTCATTCTATGAGGGTGATTTGAAAACAAATGGAAAATGACAATAGAGCATCAAACACCAAGATGAATTGTAACTGTCATTTTAGCAAAAAACATAGATGTCTAGCAAACTGAATCAGAGCACTATTTGAAATGAATTCCGAGTCAATATATTTGTTTAGCTAAACTAGAATACACATTTTAAAGCATGATTATAATATAAGATAACTTACAAAGGAAAATATCACATCTCCTAATAAAACTAACACAAGAATTCCTATAGAATTCAACCTGTGTCTTCATTCATTGCAAAAATGTATCAAAAGAGTGCAGTACACAATGTCCTTTCTCCTAAACCTAACCAACCAACCAGCCTTTTCCACATTGAAACTCATTAAAATATATACAATTATTTCATCCCTAGACGCCGGGGTTTGATCTCAACCATTTCCCCAAAGATAGAATCAATTACATTAAATTTGGAATTGCATGCTAGGAATAGGGATTGAACTTATGGAAAAAAGAGGTGAAATATTAACTCATATCTCTTGAATCATGACAAATGTTACAAAACCAAAGGAATTTTTTGTATATTAGCTTGTCCTTGAGAGAAACCTCTCTCTGTATTCAAAAATTTGTCTCCATATTCTGAGAATTTGTGCTAAAAAATCATGACTAAAATAGGAAATAACAAAATCTGAAAAATATTTTGTAAAGATTCATTTCATCTTCTAATCTATGACACCTGTCAAGAAACTAAAGGAGGTTTTTTTAATTTAGTTCTTTATTGACAAAAACTGATTTTTATTTTTCAAAATTCTTCTCCATTTGTCTAAAAATTATCTTGAACCGAAACTTTCAAAAGCACAACAACTGCCCAAAAGTGCATCAATTGTATTTTTTGAATATCTCCTAAATGGTTATCTAGATCGAAATGTTTTTTTTACAAAAAGTTAATATCATTATAACCCATCTCTAAAAAAAAATTGAGCCAAATCAGACTCACGAATCTAGGGAAAATCCAAAAATGGATGTACATGATGGTGGCTCATTTATTGAAAATCGTGAATCATTTTGACCTGAAATTAAGTGGGCTTATTCATCACCCCCATGCATCTACTGTAAAAATTTCATGGCAAACAGATATAGGGTCTAAGAGATATGGTGAAAATACAGTGACCATGTGAAATCACAATGCTCCAAGATTATACTATCTCGGGCCATCATCTGACATGATGAGGGTACTGGAATGACATGGGATGGTCCATACAATGTTTAAAACCCATGAGAAAACTTCTAGGCCAAACAAAAAACTTTAAACCCCAAACCTTCTTCTTGCAACAGAAGTGAAACACATGTACATCCACATGACATGACCCAACACTGATTTTTTGACTAAGAAAAATGACTTGGAGAGGATTTAAATATTCACAAAAATTTCCTACATGGACAAAAGTGCCAAAAATCTTGATTCCCCATTAAAAATAATGCCTTGGTAGAAGCGCAACACTCCCTGCAAAATTTGCGCAACGAACCTTTCAAATTGTTGTACTAAAGGCTGTTGTCATAAAGGATTAGGATTTGACACTCTAACTGACCCAAGGAACCCTACAAATTTGTGCCCATGATTACAAGACATGACAACATGACTTCACTCATCAAATTTTGATGAAACATGGCCCTAGACCCACTTAACTCAACCTCTCAATACATCAATGAATATTTTCATGACTCTTCATATAATTTGACATATTTACATTGAATAATGAAAATTGTATTCGATAATAAGACCAATAGCTTGATCTCTAGAACATCAAAGCCTAACATTTTACACATTTTCCAAATATTTTGAAAGATAAAACTTGTTTTCTGACTACTATGACTATAAGATACTAACACATGTGAAGACTGCTTCTGGCGTTTTCTTCCCCAATGCTCTATGAGGAGTCCTGTTATATACTGTCGTGTTACATGCCTTTGGCCATAGAAATCCGGGTAAATCTTGGTCATATAACATAGATTTTTCATCTCCAACAATGGTTCTATTTTTCCGCTCCGCTACCCCATTATGTTATGGATTATATGGATTTGTCCATTCTCTCTTGACGCCTTCCTTTAGACAAAAATACGTGTATTATTTATCAATATATTCTCCACCATAATCTGAGTGAAGCACCTTGATATTCTTCCCTGTCACATTCTCCATGAAACCTTTGAACTCTCTGAAATGATCGAAGACCTCATCTTTGGTCTTCAAGAAGTAGATCTAGGTTTTACTGGAATGGTCATTAATAAAGGTAACGAAATGTTTGGCACTGCTGAGAGATCTAGTAGACATCGAGCCACAAATACACGAATGTGTGACTCCTAACACGCCATTAGCTCTACTGTCACTTCTTAGAAATTCTGCCTTAGCATACTTTCCATGTACACATCCTCTGCACATATCATCGTGTTCAGTGCCAAGTTCTAGAACCACGGTTTATATTTCTCTAAGAATACTTAGTGCTCCATCATGTAGATGTCACATTATCCTATTCCATAATTCATTCAGCTCCTTCCCACTACTACTGCCCCTTCCTATTAGCTCAATTGAATATTTCAGCTGTAACCGGTATATTCTGTTACCTCGAACTCCAATCTTCCTTACCTTCTTCAGCTTGGGTGTTTGAAATACACTTTCTCCCCTATGAAGTGAATAACATACCCCTTATATTATAACTGGGATATTGAAATCAGGCTCATATTAAATCTTGGCACATGTAATACATATGTAGCGCTAGTGCTTGCTCCTGAATCCCTTTGAAAATATATGGTACCTCTCCCCACTAGAGTACATTTCGTCCTATTTACCATAGGAATATGGAAGTACATCTTATCCTCCTTGTATCTAGATAAATATTCTCTAACCACTGTCATGTGAGCTGATGCTCCACTTCCTATATAGCAGACACCCTGTGAAGCTGATTTAGACAAGCAAGCAAATTCGTCCTCCAACTTGGAAGACAAATATGAAGCCTCTTGAATGTCAATTATGTCCATGGTCATGTCGAAGAATTTACAATGTGTTATTCCTCTTTCCACCTGACGTTGGTTTTTCTCTAGAAAACTGCTGCAAAAACCATTGCGTCCAACTAGAGATTTTCCCAATGAAATAAATGAGATGCTCCCTCTACCTCTGGAATCACTCGATCTGGAAAGATCAACTTTTTCTACCCCTCACTCAGAAAAATCAAACCTCCACAAGTAACTCGTACTCTTGGCAGAGTGACTGTGCTTCCCTTGCAGCGAAATCCTTCTTTTCGACTCTGAGCTCTCTGGATTATCAACTGCGCTCTGATACAATGTGAAAATTTATCTATTGCAACAACTGGAAATTATTTTTCTAACTGTAAAATTAATTAAGCAGTTTATTTTCTACAAAAAACAATGAATAAAATAACAACTGCAATTTTCACCATAAAAATACCGCAGAAAATAAAATATTGGAAACTCAATAATGCAAGCACACACAAGAATTTTGACACAATTATTTTTAGACAATTTTTCCCAGAAAAACCTAATGCAGGAAAATCGATGCAACATATTAGGGTTTTATTATTATTCTTTAGCAACAATTATGAGTACAAAAATTTAGATGCCCAAATGACAATATAATATGAGGAAAATTCTGGCAAAATTATTGTGAGAAATTTCTCTCACCACACAACTAATTTTTGCCACCGAAAACACCTGCCTAGCCTCACGCTGAGCCTCTTGCATCATCCTCTGCTTAGTGATTGCGCAGATCATCTAGGGATTTCAACCTTCCTTCCTTTGCCTCTTCATGTAATTGGAAAAACTTCTCCAAGAATGTTTCTTTCATCCTCTGCCACCTGCTACTCACCCTATGGCTCTGTCTTCTCTGTTGAATCACTACGACTGAGAAAATCGAACTTCCTGAGCGTCTGAGTATCTGCACTGGTATATTCTCCATCTACCCATCGAATTCTTCTTATAATCCTCTGTTGGAGCACCATCGACCAAGATTAAAACATAATCGATGTCCTAGATTAAATCCATGTTGATCTGTGTGTGTTTCTAGATGATTATCACCTTATCTCAATTAATACTGATTAATTAATCATATTCCCTAAGTTTAGACTTAGGAAATATTTAAAAATTGGTTAATAATCTAACTGAGATAATTCTAGGTGAAATTTCCATAAATGATTTTTGGGTTCTGGAGATCTCATGTATTATAGCCTCTCCAAAAATTTTCGTGGCTAGAACATATCCGATGCTACAAAAACTAACAATTTTTGCATTAGAATTTAATGTCATATCTTGTTTTCGTGCTAGATTAAGTGCATTTATATTATACTTGCAATTTAGAGTATATTTAATTTTTTTTATTTTACTATCTAAAAAAGGCACGGGAGATCAAATTATGCCTTCGATAGATGTTTCCCCCATTTGTTCATTTGTGATGTGCACATAAAATTTCTGTGGTCCCAAGAGATTTCTAGTGTTCTCATGACCTCCCCGTTTGAGTACATGGTTCATGCACTCTACTAAGAGCTCATGTCCCAGTTGGAGCTAGTTGTTTCCCACCACCAGTGGGTGACCCCATAGGAGAAATTTTCTCCTAGATTTGTCTTCAGCTGACAATCAACAACCCCTTATAGCCATCTGATAGCTCTGATGTGCTACTATTATCTGCCACCTGAGCCAACCGTTGTGTACCCTCTCTCATTTGTCATGATCGTATGTTTGAAGGTGGACCATCCAACCCTAAAGGTATGATTTTTAATTATGTAATTATGTTTTTATGCTTGTTTTTCTTAGGCACACTTGGGCATCGATTATTGGATGAATTGGAAGAAGGAAGAGCGTTGATTGTACTCCTGTTACCTTAATTCAACTTGGGGGTTGATCTTGTATCCTAGTCCCGCAGGATCTCCTTTATTGGATACTAGATTTATGAGTGGCACTACATTGGAAACCTTGATTATAGTTGCATGGTTCCATTTCCCGATACCATATATCTCACTCCCCTCTGCACATAACAAAGCACTTTTGAGATTTTCCCCATCTGGGTACACATTTTTACTTTGGGTCCAGAAGGTGATATCCTCTCATTCCCCTTGTATCCCCTAGGGAACCTAAGGCTTTGGAGGAATTCCCACAGTGGAATCTCTGTAAATTCGATGCCCTAGATATCACTGGAACCCTAGAAGCTAATACTTCAACTTGGGTATTCCTTGAAGGCATGTGCTCTAGTACTTGTTGAGTTAAATCATTTATTTCCTTTTCTCTCATCTACCTTGACCCTTAGATCTCATTCCATGCACTCATATTTTTCTATATATATCAACCCTAGGCCTCATGTAGCCTTCCTAGAGGATATATTGCATTTGCATCCTTGTAACTGTTAGAAAATGTAACTAGTTTCAGTCTTCATAATTTTTATTGTACTCATGTCAATATGTACATCTTCTATATAAAGCAAAATAAGGAAGAAATTTTTTTATTTTCAAGCATGGGTTTCATGTTTTGTTTGACTAGTCTTCTAGGTAAAGCATGTTCTTCATGCTTCTAAGGTTTTTCATGTCATAAGGTTTATTGTCATGAGTCAAGAGATTCAATGTCATGTATATAATACCTATATGGGCAAGATGTAAACCTAATTCATTTTGAGTATAGAAATCTTTTTTATTCTCCAAGCACAAGTCAGCCTAAAGAAGGGTATTTTTCCTCTTAAAAAACATATAAATAGAAGCATATTCGACCTAATTTACACACCAAACGATCTTTGAAAAATAAATTCAATCTGAAGTTGGGAACATCAATAAAGCTAAAGAGAAGGTCAAGGAAGCAAGGATAAATCAAGAAGAATAAGAAAAATATGTTTTTGGGCCATTCGTCTCTCAGATGTGTGAAGAATCTAGGGTTTTTTCTCCTACTATAGGGCCAAATATTGTAGGTCGAAGTAGTGGGTCGAAGTTGAAGCCGGAAGCTAACTAAAGTAGGATTGACCCTTGTTGACTTGGTTGATATTTTACCTAATTGGAAGGGCTTCATGGAAAGATGACTTGGTGCTTGGAGAAGGACTTGGTCTAGGGTTCTGGGTCTTGGTTTTCTCATTTGAGGCTGATTCTATAAGAAGAGAAGTTATTATTTCTTGGTTTTACCCTTGGAGGGTTTTTTCCCTTGCTTGGAGCCTATATCTCGTGTCCATTTTATTTATTGTTTTGATCTTGATAATTGTTTGATGAATATATATAATAAAGAAACATAAGAAGATAACTAATGTTCACAAGGAATTATTAAGGTTAAGGAGAATATGTTTTAATAACTGCCCTACTACATTCTTCAACATAGTATTAAAGCTAAGGTGAACTAGAGAAGGAAGCTGGAATATCATCTTGTTGAGATAAGAAGGGAATCATTTGCAGAAGGACACAAAGAAGAAAAATAATTATTGATCTATAAGGAGGGTTACTACATCAAGTTTTCATTAAATATCTCATCATATCAATAAAGGAAGAAAAAATCTCTTGTTGAAACCTTTCTAGTGCACTTCATCATCTTGAAGAAAAAGAAGTATCAAGGAATCTTGGGATCATCATTCGCTTGAAGATGTTCAAAGACACCATTTTCGAAGGCATCCTAGAATTCATCATTCTAGGGCATATTTGAAGTTTCCTTAAAAGTCTTGAAATCATCAAGATAGTTGGAAACATCATCAAGAAGGATGACTCTTGGCTGATAAGTGAGTATCATACTGTCTTCTATGCTTCAATATACATATCATATGTCCACATTTTGCAAGGAAAGAAAAAATCTCGTTGGATTTGTTACCCACCACTTTGTGGGTGATATACCTAGGATAAAGTTTTCTCCATGATCGACCTCAGCCGGCAGCCAACAACCCCTTGCAACCTTCAACTAGCTCATTGTGCCATTTCTCCGCCACCTGATCCAACCATGTGGTCCCTCACCCATTTGTATTGATCGTATGTTTGAAGGTGGGACTACTGAATCTAAAGGTATGTCTTGTCATTTGGTAATTGAGTATTGGGTTTAATTATCATGGATACTTCTGTGGATGGATTGATGGGGTGATTTGGAGGAAAGAGTGGTGTTAGCTTGTGCTCCTGTCCCCTTGGTATATTTTTCATGTTACCCTTGGATCTTAGCCCCGTGGGATCTCCTTTATTGACCATTTGGTTCTAGGTTGGTACTACTTGGGAAATCCTAAATTTTTTGTGCGTGGTCCTGCTCCTTTATCCACATATATTACTCCCTTTCCACTCAACATACCTTCATTCATCATTTCTCCCACTAGGGTCCACATTGCCTCTCTGGGTCCACATAGTATCATCCTCCCTATCCCCTTGCCCCCACCTTGGGTTAGGCCTGAAATGATGCCCTGGAGGTTGAAGAAGAAAATAGAAAAATTAAAAGCATAAATGACCACATTCAACAGGAAATTGTACCACTAAATGAAAAATATTGTCGGGACAAAAATAATTAGCACGTGGAAAAAATACAATTCATGAGTTCTACCCCATACCCATGGTCATCACCTTGGTTCCACAGGTCCTAGATGAGCCCCTTTTATCATTCAGGAACCCAGGATTGTCCCAACCCCTAGAGGGAAATGAACTTCCCTACCTAAAAGGGAGTAATAACTGTTATATATTACACATGATGCTCTTGTCCTTTGGGCCCCATGCAGTTAATTAAAGAAAATTCATAAAAGGAAAAAGACATATGAATGAGGGTGGAAAAACCAAGGCTGGGGCACCTCATGTACCACGATTTCTCCCTTCTATACATTATATACCCATGTGTGGGATTCCCCTTCTCTAGATACCCTTGAGCCCCAATATGTGGCCAAGGACTACCCCTCTCATTCCCTATTCCATTTCACTTCTTTGTCACTTTCCACCTCCATTTGAGTGATGTACCTTGGACATACTATTCCCTTTAAGGATAGAAACCACCTAATAAGGTACCTGGCTAATACCCTTTGGAGCTTGGAGACACTACAACATGCCAAAGCCCACTACAGAAGGGCATGCCATTATGAAGTGCACACTTTTTTGTCTATGGTTTGTAAGTTTTTTTACACGATTACTCTAATGAATTTTTGTATTGGAAGGCTAGGGGACACATTGGATCTTATACATGTGGTGTCCATTTGGGTTTGGTCTCCCTATATGGGGTCCTAACCTCCCATAGGGCTACATTGGCACATATAGGGCGTGTTCAGAGAGCCATGGGCCTCTAAAACATCATACAACACTCCACAGATCCCACCGATGTCTAGATATTACTAGAGATACACTTTTGGGACGAGGATGATGCACCTGGTACACTACACCCAACATTCCCCACAAGAGCACCACACACTTGGAAGGCGTCCCAGGAATGGTATGATGACATGGAAACATTCATCCCATCATTTGATCCCTTGCAGAGGATCTACATGCATCTTCGACTCATATGGAGACCCATGGGGTCATTGGTGTGTCCCGACAACCATTGGGAGAAACATAGGTCTACTACTTGGAGAACAAGGGGCCACTCCATTTTCCATCACATTTTGAGGATTTTATTCATCATTATAACACTTTTGGACATTATCATGCCCTTTGGAGTGCCCCATGACATGCACATATTATTATTTTACCTCCTGAGGGGCTTGTTATGTCATTTCCGAGTTAGTTTGGTGGGATTGTCACCAAAAGTTAGGTTATTTACACATTATTTTATGTTTAGGGGCTAATTTAGGCTCATTAGCTAAATTGAACACCTAAAAGTGTATAAATAGGATTTAATTGGATTCATTTGTATCATCACTTGGATTGGGATCTCTCTCTCTTAAGAGAATTTCACATTTTTTCCTTGGTGGATATTTTTGGATGATGGATGAATTTTGATGTATGGATTCGAGTTATCTCTATCTTGGAGCTTATTATATTGCGAATATGATGCTGGTTGGATATATTCTATAATGTGTAAGTGAAATTTGATGTCATTTTTCTTGTTGCTACATACATTTGAACATTGCTATGATTAGGGCTAACTGCTACATGTTGGAATCATGTGCAAATATGATGCTGGTTGGATATATTCTATAATGTGTAAGTGAAATTTGATGTCATTTTTCTTGTTGCTACATACATTTGAACTTCTCTATGATTAGGGATATTTGCTACATGTTGAAATCCCGATTTCTGTTAGACCAAAACTCGTAGGAATTAGTCTCTACTACAATCGCCAGAGTTAGGATCCACAAGAGGTAGTTAGTACATTTCGTGAAACACACGGGGAGAGTTGAACCCAATGTCCAACAATCTACCCCCAAATGCGAGTCGGGTGAGTTTCGAACTCGAGACCTGTCACTCTGATATCACTTGTTGGAATCACTATTGCCGTTAGACCAAAACCCGCAGGCGTTAGTCTCCACTACAATAGCCAGAGTTAGGATCCATGAGAGGTGGTTAGTCCATGTCGCAAAACATACGAGGAGCGTTGAACCCAATGTCCAACAATGACCTCCATGACCTCCTTCAAGAACATATATGTCGTTTGGAGCTTGACTTGCTGTAGGCACAATTTTACCATACCTTCCTTTCCTGATTTCACATTTTGTGGAGTTGAATAATATTGTGTGTCCTTGATCACACATTTTTCCAACACTAAGAATATTGTGATTCATGTTTTCAACCAATAGAAAATTCTTGGCTAGAGCATCTTTGCTTCTGAGAGTGATGGTATCGGATCCTAGAAGGACATAGTTCCATCCTTCTTCTCTTTCAGAGATACAAATTTCTTTCTATCTCCAATCATATGTGTTGAACAACCGTTATCAACATACCACACATCTTTGTTGTTTTGAGCCTTGAGAGCAGAGCACAATTTAAATCTTCTTCTTCTTCCATGTTCATTCGTTATGTGGATTCGAAGATTCTTCTAGAGGATTTTCAAGTCTGTAGTGTCTGGCTATGTGTCCAAATTTTTGACATTTGTAACATTCAATATTATTTCTTAAATGTTCAAATATATTGATGTTTTGTTGAGCCCTGAGAGGTTCATATTTGAAAAATCTTTTGGAATTGTATTGGTTCCTAGGGTACATTCGACATTCTACAGATTTATTGTTCAGATTCAACAAGATGATGAGCTTAGTGAAAAGAGTCGCCTTCACTAAGTGGCCCTGCAGGCTATTTTTGGCGCAAAGTCTATTTTTAGACTATGTCTCTTTTTAGACATGACGATCATATTCTATGAGTTGCAGGATTCTATTTGTGGATGGTTGGTAAAGTTGGAAAAATAGATGGAATTATATTTTTAGACATTTTGGCCGAAGTCTATTTTTAGACTGCCAGTGTAAAAATAGATATGTCAAATATTATTAGCTCTTAATAATATTTAGACTCTAAACAACAACTTATTCTCTTGGAGCACTTCAGTTCAGTGCACAGATGCGGCACATCAGATGACAGAAGGAATTACGCTATTCTTGAGGGTTTATTGGAGCTATTACATGGAGGACTCAGTTAGAACTCAAGTGGCAGAGTTATGACACAGTTGGAAGAAGTAGTTATGGAGTTGTATTCAGTTTAACTCAGTTAGAATCAGTTGATCTAGTTGTATCTAGTCTAACTGATTGATACACTAGTGAGAGTGGAGTGAATTAATTAGTTAATTAATTCAAAAATAATAAATCATTAATCAACTGAACAATACATTAGTTAACTACAGTGCATGGCCGGATTTAAATTAGAACCAATGGAGAGATAGGTGAAGGCAAGATAGACTATACATTGTGACTGTAGTGATGGGCTGATTGCATCCAACACTACTGATGGAATGCCAATAGGGATTTCCACCGATTCGAGGATGGAGTAATTAAAACTCATTCAGAGCTATTCTTCAGCAGAGATTTCGCAGTGGAGGCAGGCTAGAAGATGGCAAATATTGGTGCATGGATTTGCAAGATTAGGCCTGTATAGTGTATGACAATTGTACTGTACTGAGAGCTTGTGATAAGCTTTGTATGCTTGTATGAGATTTTCATATGATCTCCATGTTACATAATATATATTTTGGGTTTTCAACTTCAAGCTTTCCCATTAAACAAATGTGTTAATGTGTGTGAATTTTTATTGTTTCATGTGTGCATTACAATCTTGATTTAATTTCCGTAGATGATCAATGGTAGAATAGATTCTGTATTTTGCATGAAGTTAAAATAGTGTGAGATCAGGGGAATCTTGGACATATAACACATAAGTTATATAATTTCTACATGGTATCAGAGGGAAGTTGATCCTTGGATGAGATTGCAATTATTGAAGTGGTTGAGTTTTGTGCCGGTGGAATTTGAATTTGATGCAGTGTTTTCTTGGTGTCGAAGTTAAGCATTCATTGAAATGTATTTCAACAGATTGCGATTGGAGTATGCCCTTGATGGGAGATTGAATTACATAGCATGGAAGGATAGGATGGAGGCGGTGTTGGATGATAATGGGTTGAAGGAGTTCATAGATGTTGATATTTCGAAGCCTGCTTCTAGCGATGCAGCCACACTTGACGCATGGAAAAAGAAGGTAGCAAAGTGTCGAAGGATTCTCTTGGAAGGTGTGAAGGACCACATTGTGTCTAGCCTTCATGGGAAAGCCACTCCATTCTTAATGTGGAAGGATTTGAAATACTTGTTCCAAATCAGAAGTGACCAGAGGAAGTTGGCGCTTAAAGACAAGCTCAGAAAAATAAAAATGGAGAAAGGCGACAGTATACCAAAATACCTCACGAAGTTTTTCCACTGCAAGGATGAGATGGGAAGTGTGGGGGTTACTGTTGATGAATAAGACTTGGTGAGCTTGGCTCTCCTTGGGCTTCCGAAGAGTTGGCATAGCTACGAAGACTCTATCAATGGACGGGAGAAACTGCCAGGATGGGAGCGACTTTGGTCGGATCTTGTGCAAGAGGAGATAAGGCGGGGTACCAGGGATGGATCTTCATCGAAGAATGAAGATGAAGAGAATTTCACTTTGGATGCCAAAGCAAGGAAAGGGAAGGGGAATAAAAATCCTTCTAAATCTGGTGTGAAAGGAAATAAGCAGGACTTGTCCAAAGTGAAGTGTTTTAACTGTCACGAGCATGGACATTTCGCCACTAACTGTCCAAAGAAGAAGAAGAATAAGTAGGCTACTAGATCTGCAGCAAGAGAGGCCTTAGCCTCGAAATTTGAGCTGTATTTTTCTTTGATCGCATGCTTGGTTTCAAGTGTGATGGGATCGGTGTGGTTTATTGACAGTGGTGCATCTTTCCATATGACCGGAGACAAAGATTTGTTTAGTGAACTGGAGGAAAAGGATCTTGGAGTGCACATCGAGATGGGTGATGATGGTAGATACAATGCGACTAGTATTGAGACCATTTCCTTTGAGAGGGAGTCCAGTAAACCTTTCATCTTGAAGGATGTCATGCATGTTCCAGGATTGAAGATGAATATGATCTTTGTGGCGATGCTGGAAGACAAGGGTTATGATGTTGTTTTTAGCGAGGGAAAAGCGTTCCTGCGCCATAAAACAACTGGTCAAACCAGGAGGATAGGGATTCGAGTTAAGAATATTTATCAATAGCAGGTAGATGGCTGCGCTGTAATGGAAGGAAAAGTAGAAGGTGTGGTGAGCCGAGATGAGGGCGAATTGTGGCACAGGAGATTGGGCCATCTTCACCATGGCGCTTTGAAAATTTTGCAGCAGATTTCTACTGGGATTCCCAAAGGTACACTTGCGTAGTCAGATCAGTGCAAGGGATGTACTTTGGGAAAATTTGTGAAGACCGCTTTTCATGAGAAGGATAGTCGTGCTTCGACGATCCTTGAGAGAATTCACACAGACGTGTGTGGACCTTTCTCGGTTGCTTCAACAACAAAGCACAGGTATTATGTGATATTTGTTGATGACTTTTCTTGTAAGTGCTGGATCTTCTTCATGCAGAAGAAGAGCGAGACATACTCAAAGTTCTGTGAGTTCAAGGCGCTGGTTGAGAAAGAGTCGAGGAAGAAAGTGAAAGCTCTCCAGAGTGATAATGGTGGTGAATACATCTCTGGTGAATTCAAAGACTTCTGTAGCAAAGAAGGAATTCAAAGAGAACTCATAGCGCCTCATAACCCACAGCAGAATGGGTTCACTAAGAGAAAGAACAGAACGATCGTGGGTGCTGCACAAGAAATGTTGCATGATCAGGGCCTTCCCATACACTTGTGGGCTGAGTCATGCAACACTATGGTTTATGTGCAAAACCGTTGTCCTCATAGAGTACTTGGCATGAGCACACTCGAAGAGGCGTTTTCTGGTAAGAAGATTTTTGGCTCACCTGTTTACATTCATGTGACGAAGGATGCCAGGAAGAAGCTGGAGCCGACCGCAGAGGTTGGGATATTTGTGGGGCACACATAAACACCCCACAATTATCGTGTATTTTCCAGACAATCGGATGACTGTCGTGCAACAAGATATCAAATTTCATGAGGAGAGTTGTCGCTTGAGAGGGAGTTACACTTGCATGTAGAGGAGGAAATACTTGTTCCTAAAGATGAGCCTCAAGATGTGGATTAGCCATAAGAGGAGGTTCATGGAGTGGAAGAAACCACTCATGCAGCGCCAAACATCAGAGGGTGGAAGCGCACTACAGAAGCTGAGCGACTGAATCTTGATGCAGTGCAGAATGTAGGAGTTCCTACATCACAGCGCAAACAGAGACAATCATCTAACTGATTTACTGGATACATGGCTATGATGAGCAAGTGTATCGTGATGGAGCCATCCTTTTTCAAGGAAGCTGTGGAGGATCTCGCATGGGTAGATGCCGTGGTGGAAGAGTATGATTCGATTTTCAGAAACAGTGCATGGGAGATTGTCCCAAGGCCAGAAGGGAAATCAGTGGTAGGTTCGAGATGGATCTACAAAGTGAAGCAAGCTGCTGATTGGAGCGTTGAGAATTATAAGGCAAGATTTGTTGCCCGGGGCTTCTCACAGATCGAGGGGATCGACTATGAAGAAACCTTTGCACTTGTCGCAAGCTATTCTTCCATATGGACTATCCTTGCTCTCTCAGCGCAGATGGGTTGGCACATTCATCAGATGGATGTGAAGAATGCGTTCCTCAATGGAATCATTGAGGAGGAGGTGTACATTGAGCAGCCTGAAGGATTCAAAATCTTCAGCAGCGAGTCGCATGTGTGCAGGCTCAAAAGAGCGTTGTATGGGCTGAAACAAGCACCTCGTGCTTGGTACACACGGATAGACAATTATTTCACCAGACTTGGTTTTGCCAAGAGTGAGGTGGATCCAAACCTATACCAGATTGTGGTGGAAGGTAAGCTTTTGATCATTGTGATTTATGTAGATGATTTAATACTAACGGGTGATGAACTATTGATACACTCATGCAAGGCATATCTTGCAAAGGAGTTCGAGATGAAGGACTTGGGCCTCCTTCATTATTTCCTGGGATTGGAAATTTGGCAGCAGATGTTGGGAATCACGATTGCCGTTAGACCAAAACCTGCAGGTTTTAGTCAACGATCGTATCACCGGAGATAAGGATCCACGAGAGGCAGTTATTCCATGTCGCGAAACACACGAGGAGCGTTGGTTTATCTAATGTCCAACAATCTCCCCTCCAACGCGAGCCGGGTGTGAATCGAACTTGTGACCTACGCTCGGATACCACTTGTTGGGAATCATGATTTCCGTTAGACCAAAACCCGCAGGTGTTAGTCAACGATCGTATCGCCGGAGATAAGGATCCACGAGAGGCGGTTAGTCCATGTCGCGAAACACACGGGGAGCATTGGTTTATCCGATGTCCAACAACAGAAAGGTGAACTGTTTGTGTCTCAAGGCAAGTACGCCCAGGAGATACTGGAGAAGTTTCACATGCAAGGCTGCAAGCCTATCAACACTCTTCTTCCTGGTGGTTGGAGGAAAGATGATGCTACATCGGTAGAGGTAGTGGATGCCACTATTTATCGAAAGTTGGTTGGTTCACTCATGTATTTAGTCAATACACGACCGAGCATATGCTATGCTGTGAACCAGCTTTCACAAGCAATGGTGAAGCCTACCAAGCTCTTTTGGAAGGCAGGCAATCATGTCCTGAGGTATCTCAGGGGCACATCTGAGTATGGATTGTGGTACAGACAGTCGGATGAGGTGAAGCTGCATGGCTTCACAGATGCAGATTGGGCAGGAAGCCCAACGGACAGAAAGAGCACATCTGGAGGGATTTTCATTATCGGATCTACAAAAGTTTCTTGGTACAACAGGAAACAAAGATCCGTGGCACTCAGGTCAGCAGAGGCCGAGTACATGGCAGCAATTTTGGCTGCATACGAGGCTATATGGATGAGGAAGATCCTGGTCTGTTTGTTCGGTTCTCATTTAGATCCTACTGTGATATATTGTGATAATCAGAGTTGCATTAAACTCTCAGTTAATCCAGTATTTCATGATAGATCTAAACATATTGACATCTGGTACCATCATATAAGATATTGTGTGTAGCAGAGGATCATGTTGCTTTCTTACATTCCTACGGAAGATCAGGATGAAGATATTCTAACGAAGGTGCTCACCAGGAGCAAATTCGAATACCATAGAGACAGGATCAGGGTGGTAGATAATCCCTATCTTGTTGAGAGGGAGTGTTGAGATTCAACAATATGATGAGCTTAGTGAAAAGAGTCGCCTTCACTATGTGGCCCCGTAGGCTATTTTTGGCGCAAAGTCTATTTTTAGACTATGTCTATTTTTAGACATGATGATCATATTCTATGAGTTGCAAGATGCTATTTGTGGATGGTTGGTCAAGTTGGAAAAATATACGGACTTCTGTTTTTAGACATATTGGGCGAAGCCTATTTTTAGACTACCAGTCTAAAAATAGATATGTCAGATATTATTAGCTATTAATAATATTTAAACTCTAAACAACAACTTATTCTCTTGGAGCACTTCAGTTCAGTGCACAGATGTGGCACATCAGTTGACAGAAGGAATTACGATATTCCTGAGGGTTTACTGGAGCTATTTCATGGAGGACTCAGTTAGAACTCAAGTGGCAGAGTTATGACACAGTTGGAAGAAGTAGTTATGGAGTTGTATCTATTTTAACTCATTTAGACTCAGTTGAGCTAGTTGTATCCATTCTAACTGATTGATACACTAGTGAGAGTGGAGTGAATTAATTAGTTAATTAATTCACAAATAATAACTCATTAATCAACCGAACAATACATCAGTTAACTACAGTGCATGGCAGTTTCAGTGGAGACCAGTGGAGAGATAGGTGGAAGGGCAAGATAGACTATGTATTGTGACTATTAGGATCGTGATTACATCCAACACTAGGTGGAGATATGGCGGTTCACAATAAAGTATGAAATGGTCAAAATTCATTCGGATGCTATTCTTCGGTGATTACTTGGGTGAGCGAGCTGTGGGCAAAGATCAGTGCATGGATTTGCAAGATTAGGCCTGTATAGTGTATGACGATTGTACTGTACTGAGAGCTTGTGATAAGCTTTGTATGCTTGTATGAGATTTTCATATGATATCCATGTTACATAATATATAGTTGGGGTTTTCATCTTTAGGCTTTCCCGTTAAACAACTGTGTTAATGTGTGTGAATTTTTATTGTTTCATGTGTGCATTGCAATCTTGATTTAATTTCCGCAGATGATCAATGGTGGAATAGATTCTGTATTTTGCATGAAGTTAAAATAGTGTGAGATCAGGAGAATCTTGGGCATATAACACATAAGTTATATAATTTCTACATTTATGACCAAATTTTCCACATGAATAATAATAGCCATGGAAAATATTTTGGTACTTGGATGGAAATATTCGTTGGGGAGTTGTCTTCCAAGGCTGTTCTTGCGAATATTTTCCAATGAAGTCTATATATATGTCAGATATCATAGGTTCATTGATTGGTAGTCTTCTAAATGTAATAGCCTCCCGGTCAGATGTTATGCAAGCAGTTGGATAAGTAGCAATATTCCAAGCAGCACCAAAAGAATCACATATTATTGTCGTCAAAAGAATTCTTCAATATCTAAAGGGAATAACAGAATATGGCTTGTGGTATACCAAGGGTAACAATATCATTATTCAATCCTTTCTAGATGCAGATTGGGAAGGAAGCGTTGATGATCGTAAGAGTACTCGTGAAGCATTTGAATATATTCGCCAGAAGCTTGGGATTCTCCCAAGTTCTCACTAGATTTTCCTTATTCATTAAATAAAGGGGGAGTGGAAGCGTGTACAACACCATAGGATGGTTGTGTGTCAGGGGGAGTTACCCTTTTCCATTGATGTCAAGGAGAGAATGTTGTAGGAAGAGGTGTCATGATCGTAGGGGGAGTACTTGTGTTGCCATCAATGCCAAAGGGGGAGATTGAAGATCAGTGGTTGTCATTGATGTCAACCTAAGCAGCACCACGAACTACCCCTATCTTGAATGGGAATTTTGACCTACCAAATTACTATATTCTAGGTCAAGAATTTTTTTTATGGTTTCTACTTGTCGGGATGTTTCCGTTGATAAATGGCACACCACGCAATTCTTCATGATTTGAGAGATATTCATGTTTGAAGTTAGTAACCCCAGTTAGTGGGCTAAAACCCCATGGGGTTGTGGCATGGGTCATTGAAAAGTCAATAATTAATAATTTTTAAGCTCCTAAAATACCTCCCATGTTAACTTGTTGAATTAGTTGGAATCACGATTTCTGTTAGACCAAAACCCACAGGCATTAGTCTCCGCTACAGTCACCAAAGTTAGGATCCATGAAGGGTGGTTAGTCCATGTCACGAAACACATAGAGAGCATTGAAACCAATGTCCAAAAATCTCCCCCCCAACGCGAGCCAAGTGAGTTTCAAACTCGAGGCTTATCGCTCTGATACCACTTGTTTATTGTGCTTAGCCATAAACAATACTCTCTCATTGGCTTCTTCTTCATTGTCACTGTATTCATCGGATGATGAGATATCTTCTTTTTCTTCACACTTGCAGGTGTAGGTATTTTCCTTTGAAGGTTTTTTTTCCTTATTGGTTTTCTTAGTTACAACAAACACCGTTTCTAGGTGCGAATTACCCTCTTCTTCATCAAGTCTCCTTTCATATGCTATGAGAACTCCATGTAATTCCTCTTTGCTGAGTTTTTCCATATTTGAATTGTATTCTAAGACCGATACCTTTGGGTTGAAGCTTCTTGGTAATGTTCTAAGCACCTTTCGTATAATAGTCTTCTCATCAAAAGGCTCTCACAATCCTCCAAAGTGTTGGTTATTTCATCAACGTGTTGGAAGTATGCAACAATTTTTCCATCTTCTTTCATTTTGAGTTGCTCAAATTTTTCTCTGTAGATTTGAAGCTTTGCTTCTTTGACATTTGAGTCACATGCATTTATATTTTCAAGCTTGTCCCATACATTTTTGGAAGTTTTACAACCCAACACCTTATGATAAGAAGATTCAATAAGTCCACTGATAATAATATTCTTTTCTTTTACATCATTTACCAAATTCTTCTTACATTGTTCATCTGTGGTTGATGTAAATCCATTTTGAACAGTGTCCAATACTTCGTAACCTTGCGCCAAGAGATAGACCTCCATTCTTGCTTTCCAGAGTGCATATTATTTTCATTGAATAGAGGTACACCATTCTTGGTATGCTCCATGACCTCCTTCCAGCTATTAAAATACCTCCCATGTTCACTTGTTGAATTCCCTCTCAACCTAAGCATTTATATAAATTTTGATCCTCATATCCTGCTCATGTGGGGATTTCGCTACTTGGAACAAATCATCGTGGAATTTGCGCTATAAATTTTCTATGAGGTTCAGAAGATGAAATTTTTATGAGGCGAAGAAGAAATAATGAGGAAGTTCCTGTAAAAATTTCAGATCATGGTGTGTAATATTTTCGGAGATATGATCTGTGTAAGTTAGGGTTTTTGCAGGCTCCTGAACTTCATCTCAAAGAGGTGAATTTGGGAAAATCATCATAACTCTCTCTCTGAGTATAGGGTTGGAATTCTATAAAAAGTGGTGGATATTCCACAGACTGTAGTTTTCTCTGTATCAATTTCAGAGCCGAATGAAAAAAACAGGGACACGTGGCACGCTGTACATGTTTGTTCTACTGAACTAGTCCATAATTAGGTCATTGTGAGAGATTGGGCGTAACTTTGTCTTGAAGAATCCAAATTGGGTCAGACCTGTGGAATTGGAAACAAGACTCAGAGGAATACTACAGGTTCGAAAATCACATATAGTGGATCTGAAATAAAAGAGATACACCAGATTCAATATCGAGTTCTTAGAAGAAGAAAAAAAGCTAAATCATGTGTTATCAAGGGCTGCAAAGGACCATAATTTCTAGGGTAGCAAAGCAAAGAAAGGTGAAACAAAGGTAAGCTCCAGGTAAGTACATTTTTTATATGCATGTTCATCTATCAATTGCATTAGGTTCTTTGTATTATAAATTTTTCTTATTTTTTAGCACTGACATATGCTCTGCAGGACGAGGTAAGTTTTGCTATTATCATGTCATGGGTATTTCCTTGAAGGCTTTTTGCATGTGTTATATATTCATCAAGATAAGACTTAATGCATGATCTAATCTTCTGAAGAGTGAGAAAGGGTAGCATGACAAGAGCAACAATCAAGGTGCAGAACATCAACAAGAATTTTACCACATGAAGTCCTCACGTGGGCAGCACTACATACAGTCATTATACTGAGTCAATGTAAAAACATCATTGTAAAATTTGTACAAGTGTCTATCTGCCAAGAAGTGAAGAGGCAGTGTCAGGAGGTCTAGGATCATCATTAGGTATTTGTGTCATAGTTGGGGTTATGGTCTAGTGTGTCTTCTTCTTCTACATCATTCTATATCATTGTAAAGTGGACCATTTTTCCTGGTATGGGAGTCCATTCTTCTTTTATTCTTCTATAGGGTGGTAGGGTAGTGCTAGGCTGGTGCATGAAGTCACCAACAGGTTCAATCCTGTGAAAAATTCAGGGTGGTAGGGTGGTGGTAGGATGAGTTTTAGCTCATTGGGTGTTGGGGCATCTGCTCAGTTAAGTACTGAAAAATCTTGGGCGTTGGAGCGTCCATTCAGTGGGAGCTGGACAAGAATGCTTTTCTAGATTATAGGAACTTGGAGCTTTATTTTCAATTGGAGTTGAATATTAAATAATTATTAGAAAATAATTCAGGTGGTTTTCGTCCTGGAGGGGGTTTCCACCTTAAAAACTATGTGCATTTGTGTTCCTTTTGTTTACTGTTATCATTGTAAAAACATTGATAATAATTGAAGATCAACTAATGTTTTGAAAGATTAATAATAATACTAATTGAAAGGAATACTGATTCACCCCCCCTCTCAATATTTCCAACACTACATATGTTAAATATGGATTTATGTGTCTATTTTAGCATATATATGTGTATGGACCATGTTATCTCGATAATATTTCACCATTTGCAAGAAGTATAAATGTTTTAAAGTCACTTTTCTTCTCTAACCTTCAATATTGGACGAAGTTGACTTTGAATCCTCCTTGAACGATAGAAGTACATTCCATATTCTTAATTATCCTTGAATCCATATCTCCAAGTGAAATTAGGCATTGATCCTTCACAGGGTGATCATTTTAACCCTCATTTTTACCTTTTCTCCAATTTTCCCAGGTCTAGCCCCATTAGGTCACCTAGGCCATCGATTTCCAAGAAATTTAGCCATAGGAAAAATTTGATCTCCTAGGGTCAACTACGTTGGTGAGTCCCCCAGGTCTCCTTAAATTTTGAAGACATTCGGATGGTGGAATCCCAAGATATCCCAAGCCATAGCTCAAGGATAAAGTTTTTTCCTTTGTTTCCCAAGGCTAGTATTTGGCATAATAAATTTGACCATTTTAAGTAAAAATTATTGTTTGATCCTTTATTCTCACCTTGTCCAAGATAGGAGCATAATTGGTTGCTAAATTCCATCCTCGAACCTGGGCTGATTCCACTTGGGCTCGTGTGTTCCCATTCTTCATCAAAGCTAATTTATCTAGGGCTACTCGAGAATCCAAGTTCCCAAAGGATTTTAGGGATTGAGAACCTCTTATATAAATATTATTCTTCTACCTCAACCTTCCAATCCTCATCCCCTCTCCCTAGAAGATCAATTCCCTTGCTTAAAAGGAAAACAAGCCCCATTCTTCATTCTATCTTAGGGAAAGGGTTTCTAGGGTCACTTCACATTCATTGATTCATAATTTACAAGTGAATTCCTAAAATACCAGGTCTCCTCCCATTGGTGAAAGTCCATAAAGTGAAGGGATTATTTGCACTGGTGACAGTGGTCTAAGTCTCCATCGTGGCCCTTGACCTAGTAGTTGCCCTCCTAGGTCTCCTACTGGTTTGAGTGGTAATAAGATCAACAAAATTCCTTGCATGGAAGAAAATGATTGACTTGGAACTCACAAAAAATGATGTCATGGAATATTTCCTTGGTGAAGTAGTTGTACCAGACAAATAAAAGACTCAAGAATTAGAAAAATATAAGAAGGGAGAAGTATGGGCACAAAGAATTATTGTTGAATCTATAAAATATCATCTTGCTTCCTTTGTTACCGATTTGAAGACATGAAAGGCTATGTATGATAAGTTGGTAAAGTTGTAATATTTCCTTGAGGAATCAAATATATAGAATAAGGAAGTGAAAGGATGAAGACATGGCCACTCATCTCATGAAGATATCACAAATAAGGGATCGATTGCAAGGGCTTGGGAAAAATGTTTCTGACTTTTAAATGACCATTTGTGTATTAAATTCTTTGCAACCTGATTGGAGCAATTTCGGAACTAGTATTTAATCTAAGAAGGATGCTACACCTTTTTATGATTTATGGGCTCAATGTATCTTGGAAGGATCCAAGATCAAGGTAAAGGATGACATCAAATAAAATGAAAGGTCTCAAGCCTTTATTACAAGGTCTAAGAAGTTGAAGAAGGGAAGTTTGGAAAGTCAAATAAAAAGACAAATATGTCCAAGGTTAAATGCTTTGGATGCAATTATTATGGTCACGTTAAAAGGGATTGTCCAAACAATCAAAACAACAAATTAAAGGAAATAAGTGAAGCTCACATAGCTAAAGAAAAGGGAGAACATGAGAAGAAGCCTAAAGGAGAAGATCCCAAGGATATTTACTATTGAAATAAGCTCCATATTTGTCAAGTTCTTTATGAAAATTGTCTTTATTTTATTAAATAGAAAGTAGAGTAGCATGAATTGTTACATTCCCTAGAAGAAGTATTTATTTTTGTAAAATCACGACATCATAGATACAAACATATGATAGTAGAGAAATTAGAATCTACTTGATTAATTGCTTTGGGAAATTTCACCTAGTTTAAAAAGAATGACAATATTGGAACCATATTTCATATTTATTTTCATCCAAGAATTTTCTAACATCGTGTTAGAGGTAGTCATTTTTCGAAAAGGGATCATCAAGATCCTATAAGAACCATCATTTTGGAAGGTTATTGGAAAGGGAATTATGATGTGACTAGTATATATTCCATCTACTATGGAAACAATACTTCTAATGGATGAAGGAATGTGAATGTTCAAGTTGCAATATGAAATGAATAATGAAAGTATTTCTATTCTTTGGAAAAGGAACCCATCTTCGACAAAAGTAAGCTCGTTTAAGAAAGGATGGCTAGATTATTGTATGGAAGAAAATATATGAATATTTAAAGTAACTCTTCTCTAGGGTAAAGTTCTGTAACGTACACCTCCCCTCACACCTACCTAATTAATCAGCCAACTGGGGTAAAGATGAGATGAGGGGCAGTTAAGATAGACTCAACCTCCTTGGTGACTTTAAGGAAGTGGAATCAAAGAGGAAAACCATAACATAGACTTATACCACATGCTACAGGACCCATAGAGGCTATCCCAACCATCCATTACACCTTTCCTTGGGTACCACTGATATTTCATGAAGAAAACCCCCTAGGCGCATGCACAAGCCTGCATCCATGCATCTAGGAGGCTCTGGACGCACACATAAGCCTGCATTCCTATGTCCAGGGACTAAATTTCCCAAAACTATGCATGCGTCCACGAGATTTAAGGCAATTTTTAAGCCCAAAATCCCAGAAATTTCCCAAAAATTCTTGTAGATTTTAGGAATCATTAAACACATGATGACAATGCCAAATAACCAAAAACTGACTCCAGGACTAGGCTTGTCCATCCCCAACCAGGACTGACATTCTGTCAAACACTTGGAATGAATGAAATCTATAGGACTAGGATACAAGACATATCATGAATGACTGAAAACACTTATGAAACATTACAAGAAGGATTAACACCATCTTCCTTGAACATATATGACATCAATTAGGTCTTGCATCCATCATTTAAAAATTATAAATAAATACATGAAATAACCATTACATGAACTAATAATTTAAACGTGCTTATAACCAACATAAAACCATGGAAATAATAATGAGATAACAACCATTAAATTCACACATTAATAGGTACAAAATAAAGAGAACTTATATTACATTAAACATAGGAAAATTTCGACCAGGTTCGATACTTCCACGTTCCACCCGACGATAGACATGGCTGAGCCGAATCTCTCTTCAACTAGTCACCCTCATGCCATATGCCAAGCATGAATGTGGGATATCATGGATATACTAATCCAAAACACAACTAAGGGAATCCAAATTTTAGACCACCTCCACCCTCACCATACTGTCCTCACAAAACCGAGCATAACTTGAAATGCCATCTGGAATCCATCACTATCCTTGAGGAAATTTCTATCTCCTTGTCTCTTAGGATTTACCACAATCCAATCCCAGATCACTAGGCCCTAAACTGAGACACCTCCCTCAGGCTTTACTATTTATCTCACCATAACCAGTCAAGGGATTCCTAGGCCTTTGGGAATGAACCTTGAGACCACCTCTGCCCCAGATTATGAAATCCATCCAACAAATCCAAAGATGAAAACTGAGATCAAAATCCCAACACACCATGGAATTTGGAAAAAGGAAAGGTAAGTATGAAAACCACTGTCATAACTTGACAGAACCATGTCACCGACAAAAATATAACCAAATACCAACATGAATAAGCCATGCATGTCCAAAACAGCTAGGAAATCACAAATGCAATATGTTACCTGCAAGTATTCCTGTTGACACTGCTATATCCTGCTTTTCCTTGCTTGATCCTTGATTTCCTTTCCTTTCTGTGTCCTTATTTTTCTTTCTTTCCTCCTTCTTGGCTCAATACTGTTTTTCTCCAAGAAAAATGTAAGTATCCAAGTGAGAGAGAGAGAGAGAGAGAACAATGAGAGAGCCCCAAAATTGAACTAACAAAAGGTTCATTGATTAAAGCTTGCCAATTTATCCTCATAAGCCTTTTTATCAATGAGGCCTCTATTTTATTCATTTTCCATTATTTTCCTTCATTTTCCTCCTCACATGCAACCTGTGATCTTTCACCTTCCTTTTCTCCTATTTTCCTTTTTTCATAAATAAAATGCCAAAAATTCCATTTTTCCTTTCCAAACCCTTTGCAAATTTCCTTTATCCATAATAACCGAAATGAAAACCGTTAGGATTTTTTTTCCCTACAGTCAGCTTGGAATAAGTGTCCCTTAAGCGTGGTATTATTTTTGCCTTTATTAACTTTTATTACATGAAGTTTTTAACCCGAGCTTGTTATAGGTTCATATCTACAAGAATCTTGCAAAAAGAGTTGGATATAAAAGTGTGCACGGTAAGTCTTCCATATGGTTGCATGATGCTTGAAATAAGAAATTTGACATGATTTGGAATGAACGGAGATCAAGAATATATCACAAGATTGCATGCCATAAATATAACAATGTTGATCAAAATCAAGTATAGTCTCTAGAAGAAAGAAATAGAGTTAACAAAACAACTCCAAGGAAGATTTTGTAGCTTAGAAATCAATTTGATCCATGGACACCTTGATTAAAAATGGATGCATGGACGAGGATTCTTGTACAATATGGATATGGATCATGCGAAAGGATGTTGATCTCAAAGGGTACAAATAATCAAATACTTTAAAGAAAGGGCCATCATGATAAGGTAATTATGATATTTAATATTTTGGTTATCTAATTGACATATTGTTTTTCTATTTGGAAGGATTTTGTAGAAATACATAATGCTAGTTGAGGCAAGATAAATTGTTGGTATTGAACTTGATTCAAAGAACATATGGATTGAGTGAATGGTTTTGAAAATCCTTAAAGGATTATGTAGTCAAGATGTTTACATCATCATCTTGGGATTGAAAGGTAGTAGTGTATGAAGATAACCCAGTGTTAATGTTCCTACATAAAAACATATCACTTTCATGTTTAGAGGGAGATATGACTAGCTTGAAGTTTGATAAGGCTCAATATAATGTCTTCATTGATGATGACAAGAGGAAAGTGAATGCAAGATTGATGGCTTGAATCTTGTAACAATATTGACGAAAGAAGATGGCTCTACAACATCCAGGAAGAAAGAAAGCTCAATATAATGAGATATAAAGGAAAGAAGAAGACATGGAACTATATCCATGAAGAATTGGTAGTTGGTACACTAATGAAAACAAGCTAGAGATCTTATGTTTATGACTTACCAATTGAAAGGAAGTGGAATAATCTCCTATATAATTTAGATGGGGTATGAAGTATCCTTAATTTGTGAAGGAGAAAGGATATATTACCTAAATCAAATGGGAATAGGGATCTACTCTTCGATTGAGAGAGAGTGATGATAAACATCACATTTTGTATTCTCTTCTTCATGGTTCATGCACTAGGCTAGGAATAACAACTATATGTGTAAGTGAAGGCCATGGTGAAATAATGGTGGATGGAGGATTGGATAAACATATGTGATTTCCTTGAGGATAGAAAATCGAAGATAGAAAGTGGATCAACACTCTTTTATTATTGGAAAGGTATCCAAGTCAAGAGTGGTTGAAGAGGACTGATATTCTTTGAGTATTTGGGTTCCAAGACAAGAATAGTCCTAAAAAGACATACCTAGTGAACATTCTCATGGGGTATGTGCCTTGTAGAGGTAGTGTGGTATCTCATGTAAAGCCTCCCAACATTATGCTCTTTTATAAGAAGGAGCTTGTCAAGTTAAGGCCTTACTATGTTGACAATGCTAGTCATGATGTTGATGCTTAAAAAATGGCTTACCAATCTGACTCTTCTTATGAGAACTCTTCAATTTTAGAATATCCTTGTACCAGGTGTACAATTATGAATACCTCCCTAGTTAAGAGGGAGGTTGGAAAATGTAACTAGTTTCGATCTCCATAATTGTCATTGTACTGATGTTAATATGTATACCTTATGTATCAAGAAAAAGAAGAAAGAAAAAATATTATTTTTAAGCATGGGTTTCATGCTTTTTTTGATTGATCTTCTAGTTAAAGCATGTTCTTCATGCTTCTAGGGTTTTTCATGTCATATATTTATTGGTATGAGTCAAGATATTCAATTTCATGTATATAGGACTCATCTGAGAAAGATGTAACTTTTAAAAGAATTTAATTTGAGTCTAGAAAGTCCTTATGAGCCTCCAAGTACAAGTTGGCCTAAAGAAGAGGATTCGACCTCTTGAAAAGCCTATAAATAGATGCAGATTCAACCTCATCTACACACCATTTCAATCTCTCAAAAATAAATTCGATGTGAATCTGGGAACATCAATAAAGCTAGCGTAAAGGTAAAGGGAGTAAGGATAGATCAAGAAGAAGAAGAAAATTATGTTTTTGGGCCATTCTCTCACACATGCAAATAATCTAGGGGTTTTTGTAGCTACTACAAGGTCGAACGTTGCAAGTTGAAATTGTAGGTTGAAGATGCGGGCCAAAATTGAATCTAGAAGCTGGTGGAAGCATGATTGTGTTAGAAAATTATATATTATAGAGCAATGAAAAAACATAAAATATGTGGAAAACACAAGCACACAAAACACATAAAACTAGAGAGACACAGATATACGTGGTTCACCCAGTTTGGGCTACGTCCACCCCGAACAGCCAAACCTTCCTTTCTATTATCCAGTGAAATGAAGAGACACAACCTACAGCAGATCCGCTGTAATATCCTTTGTTCTCTCTCACAATCTCCCTATCTGTTTCTCGCTCTGAGAATGCACATACAATCCACAACCACAATACAATAACCCCATACAAAGCGAGGGGTTGCCTTCTAGGGAAAAAAACCCTAAACTAAACATAACTTCTACCGTTAGATCATCCGCCTAATGAACGTCCCAGATTGACTAGAAATTACTATACTTTTACAAGGCAATTTTACATCTGTTTTTAGCTTCGGGGGCACTACCCCCAAAACCCCCTGCCGGGGGGGGCTTCATAAAGTCACAGCCGCCCCCCCTGGACCCCCCAGGCAGTGTTTAATTACGGGCAGCATTGCTGCCACATTAAGGTACAGGGGTCCAACGCTGTGATACAAAATAAACAAGATAATCAGGCTCCACACCCAACAGATTGACCCTTGTTGAGTTGGTAGATATTTGACCTAATTGGATGGGATTCTCGGAGGGTTGACTTGGTGCTTGGAGAGGGACTTGGTCTAAGGTTTTGGGTCTCAGTTTTCTCATTTGAAGCAGATTCTATAAGAAGAGAAGAGATTATTCTGGGTTTTCCCTTGTAGAAATTATACAACAAGCATGTATATCATGGATTTAATATAATCTAACAATGTACTAAAGTTAAATACTGAATCGCTTTTACAAATATTTTGCGGGATTAAAAACACAATCGCCAATCACATGAAGCAAAGAAGAATCAATCAAGCCACAACACAGATAATTTCCCGGGGAAAGATTGCTGCTCAAAATCCCACTATCTTCTATTGTATATTCAGCATGGAATCATGAAACAATTACATACAACTCTTCTCACAAGAGCACTCTTGTACTCAGCTAATTGTCTCACACTATCACACATAAAACTGACCAATACTTAGCCAATTTAATGCCTCCAGATAGCCTGCCTTGCTTGCGCAATCCTTGATGATTGCAATCCCTAAAGAATAGGAATTTTTTCCTTCCTTGAATGCGCAAGTATCATGGGCACTCCAATGGGTGTTTGGTTGCATGGGTGCAACCCAATAATCCTACAACTGATAGCAACTTCCATTTCACCTAGATCTCAACTGGGTCTCCATTGGATCTGACATGCATGAAGCTAATAATAGTAAATCCTCAGTTGCATGTGAGATCATTGATTGTGAATTAATTAATATTTAATTCACTTGATCTCTCACTAGTGTATCTAACAGTTACAACTAGCACAACTGAGTTTAACTCACTTAACTGAGTTAAACTGATTACAACCAGCATTAACTAATGCACCATTGCACTTCGAACTCTGTTACAACTAGAATTACTCTGCATGCCTCACCAACTACCTCTAACTTGAAATTCATGAGTTAACTGAGTTTATCACACTCAGTTAAATATTACAAGTTATTTTGAGATTATATTACATTTTATTGTCCATCTTAATTAAGGGATAACTAAAATAGACATGCACCAAATTTAGCCCTGTTGGCCCCACCCTAGTGTAGGTGCTGCTTGGACCTATGGGTCCCACACTAGGCATGGGTGCTGAAATTTCTTGTTGAATATCAACATCCCCTTGGAGGGGTTTTTCCCTAGCTTGGAGCCTATATCTTGTGTCATTGTCTTTATTTTTTTTTCTCTTGATAACTATTTGATGAAAATATATAATAAAGAAACATAAGAAGATAACTAAAGTTCACAAGAAATTGTTAAGGTTAATGAGAATTTGTTTTAATAGATGCCCTACTACATTCTCCGACAGAAACTCCATTAATAAGTTGTTGAAATTTGTAACTAGGTTTGATCTTCATAGTGTCTATTGTAATCATGATTTTATGTATTTGATGAAAATAGAAAAATAAATTTATAATTTTCATTCTTGATGCATGTGTTTCATGCTCAAGGTAAATTTATTTGTAGGTCAAGCACCCATTGAGTGCTTCTAGGTTTGTCATAGAATTATGAAGTCAAAAGAGTCATTTTTATACGTGTAAGACCCCTTTGGGCATTTTGTACTATGAAAAATAAATTTATTTGGGTCATAAAAGACCCTTCAAGACCTTGTCAATGAGCTGCAACAAGTCGGCCTAAATGAAAGATAAAATTCACCTCATGGAGGAAATTCGTACCCGTAGAAAGCCTATACATAATAGGCATTCAACCTCATTTGGAGCACACATCTAACACATACGAAGAAGCAATAAAAATAGTTCAATATTAAAAAGGAAGAAGTCCTAAGGCAAGAAAAGTTCAAGAAGGAAGCTAGAGTCAAATTTTTTGGGTCTCTCTTTCTCTCTCTTAGGTGCAACGAAATTCTGAAGCTGCTAGGTAAGAGTTACTAGAAATTTGTTGGAAGTCAAAGTTGCTGGAAAGTTGATGAAGGACGAAGTTGTTGGAAGTCAAAGTTGCTGGAAAATTGTTGAGGTTTGAAGTTGCTGGAAAAGTTGCTAGGGTCGAAGTTGTTAGACATATTAGGGAAATTTTGAGGTATAAAATGGGCCTCCTAAGGAATTTATAAAATAATAGCGGAAATAATAATAAAAAATATTACATTAATTTTTCAAATTTTAGAGGGAAAAAAGAGAAAAACTATTTTTTCAACTTATCTCCCTATGGGTTTAGTCAAATTTCAAGAATCAACACTTGTTGGATGCATAATTTTATTCCTCATCCAAGGAGTATCCTTGTTGCATACTTTCAATGGACCTTGCTACACCAAAAATGAGAAATACATGAAAAATGTGATTGCAATAACATTTTTCATGTATTTCTCTTTTTTCGTGTAGTGGGGTCCATTGAAAGTATGCAAAAAGTGTACTCCTTGGATGAGGAATTAAATTTTGCATCCAACGAGTACTTCTACTCGAAAATTTGAGTAAAACCTTATGGAGATAAGTTGAAAAAGTAGTTTTATTATTTTTTTAATATTTTTACTTTTTTACTCTAAAAAAGGTTAATCATCCCCCATGGTTGACATCATTATCTTGAATCCTATTGGTTCTTATAAAGTTTATTTTGGTTGTACATTTTTCTTAGGAGGCCAATTTTAGACCTCAAAATTACCCTAATGAGTTGTTGGGGTCAAACTTGTTGTTGGAAAGTCAAAGTTTGTTGCTTTAATTTGTGTAAGGAAAGATAATCAATATGGAAGGTTGAATTGGTATTGGGGGGCTATTTTTCAAGGGCCTTAGGTCTTGGAATTCTTCATTTGAAGATTCTATAAGAAGAGAAGAACTCTTGTGGGTTTTTCCTCTCAAAATTAGGAAAGGTTTTGGCCCTAACTAGCAACCTACATTTTGTGTCCTCTTGTCACTTTGATATTCATTGTTTGGTAGCTGTTTGATGATAGAATACACAATAATAATCAAATTAAATAATAAGCTAATCAATTTAAGTAAAAATACATCACAAGCAATTATCAAAGTAAGAGAAATCCCCTAATGTAGCTTCCCCTAGATTTCTCAACATGGTATCCGAGCTAAGGTGACAAGTCAAGAAGAGGCAGCTTGAAGATCACATCATTGAAGAAGGATACATAAGTGAATAGCACAAGGAAATCATTAAAGAGGACTAAGAAGCACTAAGGAGGTGTACTCATCCAAAAAAATCCACATCATTACAAGGAGAAAAAGACCTCAAGGACCCTACCTCCACTCAAGGAAAGAAGGAATACACATTTGAAGCATCTTGATGTCTCCATATTCTACATTTCTACATCCCAAAGAAACTAGAAGAATAATTTCCATCATCATCAAAGAAATCAAGGTAATCTCCCACTCTTTGAAGAAAGGATCACATCCCTAGAAGAAGAAGTATTGTCATTTTCAAGGAATAAAACACCATCAATCATCATAAAAATCATGAAGGCTTAAAGTTGAAGATATCATCATCAAAGGAGCATGTTCAATTGACAAGTAAGTATATTTATATCTATGTCTGAATCTACTATCAAAATGACTTCATTTTGCAAGGAAAACAATAAATTGGTTGGGTCATAAAATTTCCTTGCATGGAAGAAGAGGATTGATTTGATGCTCATAGAGAATGAATTTATCACATATGTTAAGGGTTTAATCTACAAACCATCACAAGATAAATCTAAAGCAATATAGAAGTACATGAAAGGAGAAATAAGGGCTCAAAGAATCCTCATAGAATCAATCAAGGTAATATATGAAAATTTGGTAGAATTGTTTTACGTAAGCACTGTAGGAGAAGTTATATCATTGAGAACCAAATTATACAAAATGAAGGTATCAAAGGAATAAGGGATAGCCTCGTACCTTATGAGGGTGTCACAAATAAGAGATAAAATACAAGAATTAGGATAAATAATGTTTGATAAAGAAATGACCATCGTTGTGCTCAATGCATTACCTAATGAATGGGGAAAATTTGTATCAAGTATATATGGAAAGAAAGAATCCACTCCATTCAATTAACTTTGGTCATTATGTAAGATTGAATAAACTAGGTTGAAGGCAAAGAGAAATGTTGAATCAAATGAACAAGTTCAAGCATATGCTTCCATGGCCAAGAGAAAAGGAAAGTTTGGAAAGTTTAATCCTAAAAAAAATAATAATATCAATATGTCAAAGATACAATGTTATGAGTGTAATGAATATGGGCACTACAAAAGGAATTGTCCCAAACTCAAGAAGGAGAACAAGAAGAGAACGAAAAGAAATGAAGCCCATATCATCGAATAAGTAGAAGAACCTGAAAAGAAGAAAGCAAATAAGGAGGAAGTGAAATATCTCTACTATGAATGAGATAATATCCTTCACTCAGTTATTTTAAGTTATAGAAAATGATAGGAAGCATCACAAGTATGATAAGATGCATTATAGCAAAATAGAGATGACATCATCATAGAAGCATGGAAGGATAACTGAAGTAGAAAGTCTACATAGGTATAATGTTGATTTTGGGTAGCATAGGATATGCTCTAAGTCTAAAATTTTGTGGAGAGGCTTAGAAACATGTATTCCACATAACCCAGAAATAATTTGGTGAAATTCCACTTGGATTGTATTCTATATAAATAATTAAATATTTTTAAGGGACACTAAGTCCAAACATAGGAAAATAAAATAATTAAAGTGAATTAATAGAATATGAGTGAGAATGATCTAGAATAAATGGATCAAGTCAAAAGTTAATCTTAGTCGTTGATTAGAGATGTAATATGGGTTGTTGAAGTCTCAACTAGAAGACTATAAGATTGGTTTGAAGGGTCATTTGGAAATCACACATTTGGAGACACAAGGAATAGATCAGAGATCGATTTATTTAGTGAGCAGTGCTTAGGAAGAAAATTTGATCGAGAAATATTTTGCAGATAGGGGAAGTAGTTTTGGTTGGAAGGATTCCTAATCTGATGAGTACATAGCAGCAGAGATAGAGAGAGCCACAACAACAACGCATAGCTAGTGACGCAGTGCCTATGCAGTCACTGCGCAGAGAAAGAAGGGAATTCGTTTTCCTATTAAGGAGACAATGCAAGGCTAGTGCTAGACCCAGAGAGATTTTTCAGAGGCCATAATGCCTTAGTTTCAAGCCAGTAGTGAGACCAACGAAAAGAAAAAGGGGCAACCATCTTTTTGACACAAATACTGCGCATAGTGACATAGTAACTATGTAGAGGTAGCACAGGGTAGTCCAGCCTTGGTGCAGATCAGTGCCGGGTTCTGGTGGAGGAGTGAGGTTTGTCTCCCAATATATCTTCTATCAGTTTATCTATATGATTTTACGGGTGCGTAAATCATATATTTGTACTCAGAAATATTTACTGCATAATATGTAAACCCTCAGATCTGTTGCACCAATTTTCTTGCATTGTGTTTTTTCGGGGCCATTAGTCCGAAAATAAATGTGTCAAATGGTTGTGTGATCTATGCTTGTTCAGATTTGTTTCCGCACTTGTATTTCTTCTGAAATTTATTAGTGTTCAATGTTTGTCATAGTATAACAACAAAAATATTGCTAAGAATTAATAATTAGGTGAATATATTCTAGTTGTTGCAATAGTATTCCCGAGTTTACATAAATTTCACATGGTATCAGAGCTTGTTTAAGTTGAGTGCAGGCGAGACAAAGATAAAATCCAACAAATTCAACAATGTTGAAGCTGGGATCAAAGCGATGCGTAAGAAGTTGAGTGATCTCCTAGTTGATTGCGCAGTCCAATCCAGGAGGGCTAGACCAGTAGGAAAATATATCTATGAGTGAGTCTATAGAGAGGTAGGATTGTTCTAGATTGTTGTTTTTCCTAGGTAGAGGGAGCAGTGAAGCAGATCTACGTAGATCAACAACTGGAGTGACGTAGTTGACTACGCGATAGTGATTGCTGGTGCAGAGCATCAGGAAGTGTAGTTGAAACAAATTTTTGGGGATTTCTGACCTCAGTGAGTTTCTTTCCCAATAAACTCAGATTCCCCATGCAGTAGCAGCAGAATTTCTGGCTTGCTCCATCAAGAGTGCATAAATCCAGCTGCGCAGAGGGTGAGAGGCAATAAATTGACAGTGTTTGGGTGAGATGGCCACCAACATATTGCGTGACTAGGACGGGTTGGAGGGTGCCTCCAACTATGTAATCTGGAAGGCAAGGATCTCCTTCCTTATGGATGAGCATGACCTCAAGCACTTTATCGATAGTGCTCAGGCTGAACTGGTTGATGCAACACCATTAAGGGCCTTCAAGAATAATATAGATAAATCCAAGCAGCTGATCCTTAATAGAGTGAGGGATCATATCGTTTCACACATCTCTAGAAAAGAGACAACCAAGGAGATGTGGGATGGGATGGAGACGCACTATCAGGGGTATTCCGAGTAGCGAAAGATGTTTATGGAGGAGAAAATGCAGACCACCATGATGCAGAAGGGAGAGCATCTTGATCCATTATTGTCTATAATTCAGGAAAACTGAGATCAGTTGGCAACTGTAGGAGAAAATCCTAAGGTCACAGAGATGGTTAGATTGGCCCTCATCTCAGTGTCCAAGGATAATCAATTTTTTTTCTAGAGCATCCTCGACAGAGAGAACTTGTCAGACTGGGAGTCAATGTGGGCGACTCTTAAGCAAGAAGAGATGCAAAGAGACTTACTCAAGTGTGAAATTGAGGGTGGCGGAAACAACAATTCGAAGATGAAGAAGGAGGAGGAAGAGAATGCACCCCTTGCATCAAATGGGAAGCAAGAGCAGCGCATGAAGAAGAAGGATTTATCAAAGATAAAATGCTTCTGGTGTGGCAATATGGGACATTACGTCACATCGTGTCCTCTCAGAAAGAAGGACAAGGACGAGAAGCATGATCCTCAGGTCGAAGTAGAAAATATAGAGGAGGAGAATTTTGCTATGAGTTCTCATATACCTCTAGGAGGGAGGTGGGTTTATTTGGAGTTGTAGACCTAGAGATCTACAAGATTGGGTAGGATCCTTGAGGAGTTCACCTCACGGATCATCAGCTTGCTATGGGAGCCCATATTAGAAGTAACAAGATGGAGTGATGCCAGTTGGTGCAGAGGAGTGCAGAAGTGACAGAGAAGTAGTTAGCAACACCAGAGTTTGAACATCGCAAAGGGATGTAGTGCAGTGTAGAAACAATGAAACAACTTCAGAGGGACAATGCAAAGGCTAGCATCAGTAAGATTTTCATCACCGAGATGTAGTTTACTTGTCCAATTTTGGATGTTTTTTAGTTTCATAAAGCAATTGTGATGCAGTATAGTAGTAGTTGGCAATGGAAGAGTCAACAATAACACAGATGCAAAATTCAGAGGGAGTTGCAGTATGAATGTAGTGTTGACAGTGGTAGTGTCAGAAACAGTACAAATGTAGCATTTGCATAGAGTTGGTGGACACTAGGTCAGACATCAACAACGCAGAGGAAGATGCTTCAGAGTCAGAACAGTATGCAACAAGGCATATTGTTAGAGCACATTCCTTGCTAAGAGTTAGTGTTGATTTGGGATAGCATCGGATGTGTTATAAGTCTGAAAATTTTTGGAGAGGCTTAGATACATGTGTTCCAAATAACCCAAAAATCATTTGGTGAAATTCCACTCGGATTGTATTCTATAGAAATAATTAATTATTTTTAAAGGGACCCTAAGTCTAAACTTAGGAAAATAAAATAATTAAAGTGAACTAATAGAATATGAGTGAGAATGATGTAGAATAAACATATCAATTCAAAAGTTGATCTTAGTCGTTGATTAGAGATCTAATCTGGGTCGTTGAAGTCTCAACGAGAAGAATATAAGATTGGATTGAAGGGTTATTTAAAAATCACACATTTGGAGACACAAGGCAGAGATCAGAGATCAATTTCTTCAGTAAGCAGTGCTCAGGAATAAAATTTGATCAAGAGATCTTTTGCAGAGAGGGGCACTAGTTACAGTTGGAAGGATTCCTAAGATGAAGATTACATAGTAGTAGATACAGAGAGAACCACAATAACAGTGCAGAGCCAGTGACACAGTGCCTACGCATTCACAGAGAAAATCAAGAAGGGAAGTCATTTTCCTACTGAGGAGACAACATAGGGCTAGTGCTAGATCCCAGAGAGATTTTACAGAGGCTAGAAGGCCTCATTTTCTAGACAGCAGTGAGACCAGCATAGAGGTATAAGGGCTACCATCGTTGTGACGCAAATACTGTGCAGAGTGATGTAGTCATTGCGTAGAGGCAACATAAAGAAGTTCTGTCTTGGTGCAAATCAGTGTCAGTTTCAGTTGGAGGAGTGAGGTTTGTCTCAAAAGATCTCTTTTGTTAGTTTCTATGTATGATTTGATGGGTGTGTCAATAATATATTTTTATTCAGAAATATTTACTGCATAATATATAAACCCTCATATCTTCTGCATCGATTTTCTTGCATTGGGTTTTTTTGGGTACATTAGTCCGATAATTGTGTCAAATGGTTGTGTGATCTATGCTTGTTCAGATTTGTTTCCACACTTATATTTCTTCCATATTTTATTAGTGTAGGTTGCAGTGTGATGTATTTATTGTTTTCCATAGTAAAACCACAAATATATTGTTAAGAATTAACAGTTTGGTGAATATATTCGAGTTGCTGCAATAGGTTTTCTGATTTTATGGATTTTTCACATATAAAAATATTCATGATAGAAATGGAATCTCCTTTGAAATCATATAAGTAAAACCAAGTAGAAGTATATATGGTTGGATTCATATAGCAAGATAAAAGATAAGGAAAGGTCATCATACACCATCATTATTAGAAAGGAGCATTTGTAGAATGAGGATCATCGAGATCCCACACTATAATATTTATGAGAAGGTTCATATCTACTTGGAAGAAGAAAGTGTCTCGCAAATATTTCACATTCCATCTTGTGTGGGATCCATTATATAGAAGAATGATGGTGTGGTGAAAAAGGAGTGTAGCATATCAAGTTGGTTGAAGTACTTTAATCTTCAAGCAAAGAAAGGAAGCTGCTATAAGGAAGTCTATATGACCAAAAGGAGGAAGAGGTATTCATATATTTTATAGATAAAGTCTTGTAATCATATTGTTGTAAATAACATGGTCGAATTCTCTATCTCATGAGCATGATCGAAGAAGAAGGATCTCTTTCATTAGAGTGATGCATGAATGCATGTAGATAATGTACCTTCAACTCTTCTACATATTGGTAAGATGAAATCAACATAATATGACCTTATATGGAAGATGAGTTGGTTAATAATTATGGTTCCTATAATAAAGGAACTATGTATAGAAGTTACTGGCACTAGTAGAAAATGATGGAATTAGTGACTAGGTGACTAAAAAAGTTAGTCACCACAATGATTACAAGTGGATTACTACTAAATTTGAGAAATTTTAAGTCACCGAACTAAAAATCACTAACTTAAACGACTAATTTAGTCTAGGGATAAAATATACGACTAGATAATAAGTGACTAAACTAAAAGCAACTAACTTAAATGACTAATTTAGTCTAGGATTAAAATATATGACTAGATAATAATTGAAAAATTTAATAATGATTAAAGTAAATGACTATTATAGTCCAAGAATGTAAATATGACCAAATAACAAGTACAACAAGTATATGAATTAGTCATTTATGTTAGTAATTTTTCATTGTGGTCTCTTTTCTTTAATGTCCTTCTTTGGCCATAGTAAAGGCCATGAGACCCATTCTTATTATGCAAAACATACTAAATGCCCATATTTCGAGCTAGAGGTCTTGTTCATGACAATTGAGCATGAGAAAGATTGATTTAGGGACTAAGGCCCTTATTTTCCTCTCCTTACCATAACATAAACACTAACTATGATATGTGGTAAGAAATAATCATATCCCAACTTAGGACCAAATATTCATTAAAGAAGATCTATGTGGTTTTTAAGTCTAGCTCATTGGCCTTGACACTAAAAAGCTTCTTGTAAGTCATAATGCCAAATTTTTTACCTCCCCTACCCATGGTACATACCTTAAATCCTATACATGGTGTGAAAAAGTTCATAATATAATTGATATATCATATATTCCTAAGATTATTTAGAGAGGATCTATGTGGTCGTTCAATGCAAAATTCATGGCCCTTGAGCATGCGAAGCTTCATTTTAGAAATAAATGTCTTTTTTCCTTCCCTCATACTAATTATTATCATACAAAAAATAATAATGGTGCACATATTCCAAGTCTAAGACCCTTTTCATGTCTACTGGTAAAGACCTTGAGAGTTATTCATAGTGTGTAAAATGTGGTAATGTTGTCCAAATATTACTAAATATAAAAGCCTCAATAGAAATTCTTCCATTGGTCTTAACCCCTCATAATGCTAAATCTAGGCAATTGGCCTCATTGTGATAAGTGGAAGCTTAGCCCAAAAAAAAAAAATTGTCAAACTTTAAGATGGGACATGTTATCATACATATTTATATCTATATTTAAAAAAAAGAAACCACATACTTTTAATTTTGAGTCTTTTAATTTTTCTCAATATATAAGAAAAAATAACCACGTAAATAACTAAAATTTCAGGAAAGTTATACTCTTCACACATAAATATCACTTCATAAAACTATTAATTATGTTTGTAAATTTTACATATTTAATAATTTATAAACTACTTAATATTTTATTTATTTATATTAAATATTTAATTTAATACTATATATAACAATAATTATTATTATTATTATTTTAGTTTTTATTTTAGATTAGTTGCAATTCCCACCTAAAAAAATCCACCCTTCACCCAGAATTCTGGCCAAAGACGCTTCAACAAATTCTAAAAAAAGATCTCTGAAATCAAATCCGACATAGATACTGGCCAAAGGTTGTTACACAACATTTTTTCACTATCCCTGCAATCCCCATCTCGCCCATTGGAGGGTCGTTTTTGTGACCAATAAGCAGTGTCATGCCTGGAAAAAATCATCACTGCATAGGCTTTGCATGAGAGTAACATTCCTCTTGTTGAAAATTCCCTGAGCAGAACTGTAAAAACCCTTATTTTTGCCTTGGCGTGAGTATCCAGTTACACTCCCCCACTGAGCTAGAAAATGAGCACTGAGCCCACACCAGTTGGTGCTCTATCCCAGTTAAGTTCCTGCACCAAGCTGTTTATGGAATGTTTTTATAAAAATAGAGGCGGAGGTTCTATTCCAAACACCTCGAGGATGAGTCATTGGGAGTGGTTTAACTGAAACAACCACGGACTCCCTCCTTTAGTTAGTAGTTTCCACCTCCCTTGGAACTCTCCTAAAGGATAGGACTCCCTCCCACCTTTTTAGGGATCCCATCTTCCTCCTTTTCCTCTATAAAAGGAGCTATCTCTCTTAGTACAAACTAGCTGGATGGCTGAATAGCTAAAATTGGAGAGATGATAGTTGAATGACTATAGAAGATATAGAGAAGGAATCACGTTGAGGAGAGCTTGAATCCATGTCCTCATTCCATCTAAATCCCTCAACAGGTATTGAGACGTGCTTCGACTGAACCCTGCTGGAGGAGACTGCGACATCAAAGCATCGGTTGTACCTCTTCCTTCTACTTATATATACATGACTACTGTTTGGTTCCACTATTGTGTTATGATGTTTATGTAATGCGATAGCTTTAGCCATCTTTGACTGGTTAATAGTTGTGAGTGAAAATATGACGTCGTATTTTTTTCTTGTTCTTGTTACATGTGCAGGTATCCGGGCGTAACAACGAATGGATTGTGATTTTCCACGACAGGAGCGAGAGGCTACTACTCTTTTTGCAACGACGACAACATTGGATTCCAGGTAGGTCGATCTACCATGTCTTTTGTTCATTCATTAACTAGGAAGCAACACTTTAGTGTGTCCTTTTGTTTCTAGACCCACCCTAGGGCTAGAGGGATTGTCTTTGTCCGTAAAGAGGATTTACCTACGTAAAAAATTGGTGACTCCACTGGGGATCAGTGCGAGTTTGTCGTTCCTTCCTGTTGGGTTAGTTTCAATTATCGATTTCATTTTTTGTCTTATTCTAGTTTGTTTACTTAATTTCCATCCTCTGTTCAGCCCCAGAGTGTCAAGGTTGGCCTCTGCTCATTAAGTTTTAGTTTTTCCTCTTTCTCCATAGGTGTCTAGCTTGGCGCAGTTTTTGTTTGAATAGTCGCGCCGATTGGTGTAGGTTGCTCTCTTTTCACTCGTGCCAACCCCTGTAGGTTTTTGGATTAACCTCTTTAATGAGTATTTTGGTCATTTGTTCTTGCTTCTAGGTTATTTTTTATGTGATTAAAGCCTTTGGGGACTATGTTGACTATTGTGGACTTGTTTCCTTCAGTCGTTTGTCCATTTTCCTATTGGTGTTATTTGAGACCTTAGGGTTTCTAAGTGTTCTGGTACACTGAGCCTTCTGCTTGAAATAAGTCTCTTTGATTGTTGTCAGTCTCCGTTTTGAAATCATTATGCTGAGTTTTTCTTGATCCTCTTGAGTATTTTGTTGTTTGAATGGTATTTTCATTTTATCGATTGATCCATCTTCTTCTTGCTCTGAGCACTGATTACGTTGCTTGTTTGGGTCATTTTGGGAATTTTTTTTTTTCATTGAAAGTTCGCTACATTAGCTTGAATGTTTTTGCATTTGTTTTGTATTAATTGAATCATTCAATTCTGAGTCTCTACATTCACAAAAATCAATCTAGTGTTTGTTTTGTTTTCTATTGAATTAGTACAATGTGTGCTTCATTTCATTGAAAATTCAAAAAAAAAATATTTTGCATTCTTTCGTTGCATTGAAATTGAAACGTTCCTCTACATAACTAAAATTTGTCATCTAGGAAGGAGTTTCGTTTTCAATTTATTGAATTAGAGGCATCAGAAATTTCTTTGCCCCTTTTTTTTGTTGTTGTTTGAAAGATTTCTATCCTTCTTATAACTAGCATTCATCGAACTAAAATGATGTTCCTTTGCATATAGTTTGCATTTAGGAAGTTGAGCTCCAAATTCGTTAGGGCATGGAAATTGAAACCTAATTCAAGATTAACTTTAAAATTTACTCAATGATCCTAAGGCAACATTCAAACCTACCGCAATAGTTCTAGTGGTCTAGGCTAGAGACGTGTTCTGGCGTCTTAAAACCTAGTAGCTATTGCTCGCCTGTTGGCTTCAGACAACGCTAGTATGGACTTGTGCTCCCCGTACCGTCGCATATATAAAGGGAGACCCTTTTAGGTTGAAATCATTTTATCCATAGGAAGCTGAGTCTACTGCCTTATAACCGTGATACATTGAACACATCATTCGGGGAGACTACCTGCATGTACATCAAGTCCTTGGTCATTTTTTTTTCATTTGATCACCAAGGTGTATATGGCAGTTCACGGAAACCTGGTACACCCTCTTGCTTAGAATTCCTGAGAAGTCATTTCAATCTTTTCGTGACTCTTTAAAACAGAGAAGAGATCATCGATCACTTTTCCTTTCACGCTCATTTCAAATTGAAAGTGACTGGAATCGTCTTTTTCCTGTTTCTCGACTCTTAAAACATAAAACAATAAATTTTGGTTTCAATGCTATAAAATTAATCACCTGCGATCACACGCCCATTAAAAGTTTCGTGCTTGGACTGATTGATTTCTTTGGTTCTTGTTTTGGCACCTTCGATTGGTTATCTCTTTTCCTTCTTGTTCTGATATACAGTCAAAGTGGCAGAACATCTAGTTTTGTCGTCCTCACTGCCTCCTAGTGGTGGTTATTTTCCGGATATTTCTTTTCAAACCCCTCAATCCACTGGGTCTGTCAAGTTCTCGCAACCTATTCTTCCGTCTGTCCAACCCCTTGCTACTCGATCTCCGCTTGACGAGCCAGTTGAATTCCATTGGCCTCCTTCAAGTGCTTGGTCTGGTTTTGGGGAAGAAGGATAATTTCCTTTTGTTTCTGATGCAGTACCTCTTAGTTCCCGTAGTCTTTTCGAAGATATTACATTGGAATCGGATATGGATTCCTCCAGTCCTATTGGCAGTGAAGGAATGCCTGTTTCCACAGGATAATATCAACTTTTTCCTGAAGATCTCTCTCGTGCCTCTACCCAATCTTGACCACCGTCGGTCTCACTTCTGCTTGGATATAGGTCCTTGAGTCAGATCATATATGGCGTTGCCTCCATTGCGCAACCCAGTACAGTAACTCCTCCTCCGAGTTCGGTCCTACCTTCGTTGGGGCTATCACCTTCGACTCTTGGTTTGTCGGTTACTGTCACATCTGTTCCAGTTCAACCAACGGTTTGTGTGCCTTCTAGTTCAGTTTCCACTCCTCCTGTGATTTCTAGTGGTCTTAATTTTGAAGAATATCTGTTGGTTGTTCAGCAGTAGAGTTCTCAGGGTTCTCAGCAGTCTCAGGCTCCTGCTAATCCTCGATTCCATCACTATGATGCTGTTGGTAATCCCGTATATATCTATCTGCACCATTATGATGTGTATGGTAATCCGGTATATTTGCCTCCTATTGATCCTTATTAGGCTATTTTTGATCCTTATCAGACTGTTACTCATCTGGGACCTACTCTACCTGCTCAACCCTCTGGCTTCCAGGGACAACCCTCATCGGGACAACCTTTAGCTCAGCAGGGCCCTGCTTCTGGTCCACAGGGACAACCACACAGTCCACAAGGCCAACCTTCACAAGGTCAACCTTTGGCCCAACATGGACAACCCTCTGGTCTTTCGGGTCAACCTTTGAATCGAACAGGATCATCTTTTGGTCCTAGGGGGAAAAATTATCCTTCACAGGGACAACCTGTTGCACCTCAATCAGAGCCGCACGTTCAGTATGGCCCAAATATTGTGCAACCAGGACAACCATTTGGTCCTTCTCCAGGTCAACCTAGTTATCAGGGACAACCTGGTCTGTCGCAACCATCAAGCCAACCTTTCCCACAAGGACAACCTGCTGGTCCCCAACAACAGTTTCAATAGCCGTTTCAACTAGCTCAGCAGCCGTTTCAACCTGTCCACCAATAGATTCCTTCGGTTCCACCGCCAGTTATACCTATTTACCCTGCTTAGTGGCCTGCTCAACCTGCTTAACCACAGGGCACTTACTGCCCTTAAGTTTCATATCAACCCCTATATAGCGCGCCTCAGATTCCTTACCCTCAAAATCCACATTTGTATCATCAACCTCAAAGCCATGTTTACATTCCACAGGAGAATCCTTATACTGCTCAGCACGGACCTCCATGGTCTATTTCGACTCCATATCCTGGTCCTCAATCCCAGTATCAACCAAATTATCCTGCTTCTAATCCCTATGATCCGAATCTTTCGGGGCAGAATGCATGGGGACAGGATCCCATTCAGACTGGGTGGAATGTACACACGGGTCCTTATCAAAGACCTTCGATGACTTTTAATACTCAATTACCATTTCTTGATACGTTGGAATTACCTGATGTGTCCAAATTGATAAATGATCCCATTCTTAATAATCCATATTGGCCTCCAGTTCTGACCAAGATTCCTGGTGATTGTCCTAAATTTGAGGGTAAACTTGGTGAAGACCCCCAAATGCATGTTATGACTTACCACTTGTGGTGTTCCTCTAACTCTTGGGTTGACGATTCTATTTGGCTTCGTCTTTTCCAGCATACTCTTACTAGTGCCGTTGTAAAGTGGTACATTGAGCTGTCTTGTGGAGTTTTTCAAGATTTCAATTCCTTAGCTATGGAATTCCTTACACATTTCTAGTTGCTGGTCCGCTATGAGATAGGGACACACCTCCTCACTTCATTGAAACAGGACCAAGCTACTCATATCTCAGATCATATTCATGAGTGGAGGCGACATCGTCGCATGATCAAATTTGAAATTCCTGATCAGCTTCTAACTCATTGGTTCACTACCTCCTTTGTCAATCAGATCATTAAAGACATAGCTATGGGGGCATGTGTCACCGAGGAACAAGCCATTGCTTATGCCTAATACCTTGTTCTTGTGTACTCTCAATCTGACTCTTTATATGATATCTTGCCTAATGCTCCTCAACCTGGAACTTCTAAACCTCCAGCGACTCCATCCGTTGACGGTATTATTGGTTTTGTATCTCAGACTCCTCAGAAGTCTCCATCTAATTCTGGGAAGAAGAAGTCTAATTATTCCGATAATGTTGCTTCTCAACCAAATCCAAATTCTGGAAAACCCGCAGAAGTGAATACCATTTAGGCCAATCCTACGGATAATTATTTTAAGGGTAAGAAGAAGGGTAAAGGTATGACCAAAGCCGATACCCCGAAACAGGATTCGTCGAAACCTCCTTCTACTGATAGTTCTCAACGCAAACCAAAGTATCCTTGTTTGATTTGTGACGAACAACACTTCACCAAAGACTGTCCTCGACGGTCTGAAGTGAGCTGATTGCTCAAAGACACTCAAGGCACTCCGATTGTTCTTAAAGAACCTTTTCCTACTTAGCAAACTCAGATGGTAGAGAAACCTCAATCCTCTACCCCATTTGGTTCTCATGTTTTTATAATGAACGGTTCTGCACCCGTTTCTATTACTACTCGATCGAAAGATTATTCTGGTTCATGTCAGGCAACTAGGAAGGAGATCATTGATGGTCCTCCTCCTCCACCTGTTTCTGGCCCTATTGAGATTGAATGGCCTAATACTGAATCTATTGTGTGACCACCTTCCAAAGGTGTGCTCGACAAGTCTTCAGACAATCCTAACGCCCATGCTGCTCAGCATTACAGTATTATTGAGGATTTGTCTCAGGCGCCATCCACAATGTCTGCGTTAGAATTACTTCAGAGTTGTCCATCACAACAGAAAGCGTTGTTATCCATGATAGGTGGAGTTGATCCTGCCGATACTAGCTTGCTTGCTTTCGATTTAGAGAATTTTGTCCCGCAACTCCCACACCAAATTTCACTCATCAATCAAGTTGGTATAAATGGTTTGAACATTCACCGGGAAGTCGTGGATGAGGGTGCATCTACCTGTGTTATGTCATATAATTTTTGGAAAGCCATTGGTTCTCCAGCTCTTACCTTGTCACCCAATGCCCTTGAAGCAATTGATGGAAGAGAGTCTAAAACTCTTGGTGTTCTCGCTAGTTTACTGATCACATTAGAAGGGAAGATAGTCAATGTCGAAGTTGAAGTTGTTGATGCTAAGCTCAATTATAATCTTTTCCTTGGTTGCAGTTGGACTCACGCAATTCTATGTGTTTCGTCCACTCTCTTTTGTGTTTTGAAATTTCCACACGAAGGAAATATTGTTACTGTCGATCAATTGTATTTTTTCACTTCTTCTTCCGAGAACAACGTTCCTTATGTGGATAATATTCCTACTCCCTACGAGAGCGTAGGGCTAGGCCTTTTCAAGGATCCTGCCCTCATGGGTATTTTTCCTCTTCCACCACCGAATACTGTTAAGGTCAACATGATTTCTCGCACCAATGACCCATGGGTTATTCCTTCCCCTGAACAGATCAATTCTTTCAGAGATTCGATGCCATTAAGTTTGATTGAAATTGATTATTGTGAACTCATCTCCACGTCGAATACTGATTCTGCTCCTTCGAGCATGTCTCTTGACATTTATTCCCAATCCCCTTGGCTTGGTAATTTTGATTCACCCAATCCTTTGAAGGAAGTGTTTCCCTCCGATGAGGCCATCGTGGAAACCATGTCTCTTGACGATCCCCCATGGGACGATAATCATCATCGTTTCTCGTTTCTCCCAAGTCTCGGGGCCATGCCTACTTTTCTTGAGCATTTTTCTTCTCAGGTTCCCTCTCCTCCGCTTCAAGCACCTGTTCAGATTCATGAAGTTTTTTCGGAATGTAACTTGAGTAACATTACATAGAAGATGCCTATTGACATTTCCATTAAACCGGTAATTGTCGAGAATGTCCATATAGGGGTCACTTGTTCTTCCGATGAAGTGCAAGTCTATAGTAGCCTTTTTTGCGAATTCCGTGATGTCTTTGCATGGTCATATGAGGAAATGCCTGGCATTGATCCTAGCATCGTGGTGCATGCCATTCCTACTTACCCTGGTTCGAAACCTGTTCGCCAGCGTCTTTGTCCAGTTCATCTTCAAAAATTTGCTGCCATTAAAGCTAAAGTGGAAAAGCTTCTCAAAGCTAGTTTCATTTATCCAATTCCCTTGACAGAGTGGGTCTCTAATATTGTTCCTGTAGATAAGAAATAGGGAATTATTTTTGTTTGTGTTGACTATCGTGATATCAATCGAGCTTGTCCTAAGGATAATTATCATACTCCCTTCATCGATCAGATCATTGTAGATTGTGCCGAGAGTGAGATTTTTTCCCTTATGGACAGTATTTATGGTTATAATCAGATCAAAATTCTCCCGAATGATAAAAAAAATACTTCCTTCATCTGTTCTTGGGGTACCTTGCATATAAGAAGCTTCCTTTTGGTTTAAAGAATGTCGGGGCCACATTTCAGTGCGCCATGTACTACGCCTTTCATGATATTCGTCACTTCGTGCAGCCTTATCTGGATGACCTTTCGGCTCATTCGGCTAAGTGTAAGGATCACCCTGACCATCTTCGTCAGATCTTTCTTCGTTGTAGAAACTATAACATTCGGCTTAATCTGCATAAGTGTGTCTTCTGCGTTGATTCTGGTAGACTCTTAGGGTTTATCATATCTCAAGATGGAATTCACCTTGATCCTCTCAAAGTTGAGGCTATTATTAATCTCCCCCCTCCTTCATCATTGCACCAGTTGCAAAGTTTACAAGGGAATGCTAATTTTTCATGTCGTTTTATACCTAACTACGCCGAAGTAGCTAAAGGATATACACGATTGTTGAAGCAGGGAATTTCTTTTCATTGGGATGAAATCGCTCAGAAACCTTTTGATACATTGAAGACATTTCTTGTCAATGCTCCTCTTCTCCGCCTTCCAAATTATCATCGTGATTTTTCCCTTTATTTGGCTGCCACTTTCAGCACAATTGCAATGGTTTTGGTACAAGACGATGATGACGATCATGAACATGTTATCTATTACTTGTCTCATAACCTTCTCGACCCAGAAACATGTTATGCTCATGTCGAGAAATTAACATTGGCTGTTGTTCAAGACATTTAACACTTTCATCATTATATCCTTTTACGCACAGGGGTGGTGATTTCTGATTGCAACCCCATGACCTACATATTGTCTTGACAATTTCTAGGGGGAAAATACTCAAAGTGGATTTTTATCCTCCAAGAGTTTGATTTGGAATTTGCTGCTGCCAATTCTAAGAAATCATTAGTTTTCGCTGATTTTCTTTGTTCTCTCCCTTTCAACTTTGCTCCTTTTCATTCTGAGGAATCCATTCTAGACGATTCACTTTTCTTGATTAGCACCCTCAATCCATGGATGATATCATCGTTTATCTCCAGACTTCTTCTTTTATATCTGAGTTGACGAAGGATGCTCGCCGATGCATCCGCCATTAGTCGCAACCTAATCGTATAGTCGGGGATACCCTCTATCGTGTTGGAGTAGATTCCATTCTCCGTCGGTGTTTGACCCTTGAGGAAGCTGAGAAAGTCCTTAATTACTGTCACAGTGGTGCCTGTGGCGGTCACATGTCTGGTTATGCTACTGCTCAAAAAATCCTTCATGATGGTTATTTTTTGCCCTCTATTTTCAAAGACTACATTGTCGCAATTCGTAAATGCCATGATTGCTATATTTACCAGCGTAAGATGTGTGCGCCACCCATTCCTCTTCATCCTGTCATTACTATTGGTCCCTTTGCGAAGTGGGGCATCAATTTTATGATGTGTAACCCTCACTCGGCTGGGGGGCATGCTTATATTATCATAGCTGTGGACTACTTCACCAAATGGGCCGAAGAAATTCCTACACTTTCCACCGATGGTAAGACATCTGCTTAGTTCATATTCAATCCCATTATTGCTAGGTTTGGTGTCCCGCAAGCCATCGTTACCGCTCATGGTTCCCATTTTTGGCATTACATGGTGGCAGAGTTGACTTCTAAGTTGGGTCTGCATCACGACAGCTCAACGCCATACTACCCTCAAGCCAATGACCAAGTTGAAGTTGTGAACAAAGTTCTTGTCACCATGCTTCAACGTATGATTGGGATCCACAAATCCAATTTGCATCTCATGTTGGTTTTTTCTCTTTGCGCGTACCGAACCTCAGTTAAAAACGAACCGAGTTCACTCCTTTCCAGTTGGTTTATGGCCTTGAAGCTACCCTCTTGATTGAATGTGAAATACCTTCGCTCAAGTTGGTTGTTGAATTACTGCCTAATAATATGCTAGAAGAAGAGCATCTCCTTTATTTAGAAAGGCTGGATGAAACTCGCCGCTTTTCCGCTTTGGTTATCGAAGCACAGAAAAAGCGGATCAAGGCTCATTTTGACCAATCAGTTTCCCCTCATTCTTTCATTGAAGGAGATCTCGTCCTCCTGTATGACCAAGCTCATGATAAGCTCGGGGTAGGTAAATTTAAACCTATGTGGCATCGGCCCTACATCATTAAACGTGTATTGTAGAATGGGGCCTATGAGCTTATTGATTACGAAGGTCATCCTCTTGAACAACCCAAAAATGGGTTGTGTCTCAAAAAATATTATGCATGAATCATCCATGCGTAATAGTTGTACATAGGTGTCATTTTCATTTTTGTACATATTTTGGTTTGATGTGCTTTGTGAGCGTTTTCATGCTTATTGGGTCTTTCTTATGGTGCAGATGTCTATTACCCCTTAGGTCAGTTTTGCGGATGGTGCTTCCCGCAGTACCAGGAATTTGTCTTTGGCAGCCTGGGTAATTTATGATCCTGCTGGTGAATTGATAGATCTGCAAGGTATTTTTCTAGGACAAGCTACAAACAATGTCGCTGAATATAGCGTTGTTATTGAGCTATTAACTGAAGCAATCAACCTTGGCATACGCGCATTGCTTGTAAATCTAGACTCGCAGCTTGTCGTTCTACAACTTAATAGTCATTATTCAGTTATAAAATTCTGAGATTGTATTTACGTATTCGTTTGCTATAAAGACATTTTGATTTTATTACATATCAACATATTCATAAACGAATGAATACATTAACTGATACAGTGGCTAACATTGTATTAGATAGACATTTGCGTAATTTGTAAAATCATCATCACATGTAAAAAGATCCATGTAGGAATATATATATATATATATATATAGATATATATATCGCGTGTTTGCAGTTGTGTGCATCATAACTTCAAAAAACATATGTGTGTTTCTGTTACATCCTGAGACATCACGTCTTCAAAATATGCAGATGAAAATAAAACCTAGGTATCTAATCAACATGGTGCTCATGATAACATGTCACTGCCCATACGAGCTGCCTCAGCAAGCGGTGAATTCGGCTGGGCACCCCTACAGTATGTCTCTGGTAGGCGCGTGGAACATCGTCAAAACGTGCATAATCTAGAACTCCTAAGGTGATTCCCTCCAGATTACGCACTATCTCATATTCCTCGCCACCCTCACCTTGAGGGTTGAAATCGCAAGGGATTCACCTCGCTATCGGTGACATACCTGCAGGTCTCTCTGGGCCAACATTTGCGCACACATGGATTTAATGTGAGAACACGCATAAATAAAAAAAATCATAATACTCATGAAAATTAAAAAATGAGTCTCACCCAAGTCTTCATCCCAATCCTCTCCCTCCAGGAGTGGGAGGTCTGGATCATTAGTGAAATCTGTAGCAGAGTAGAGCTAGTCCTCCACGACAATCAGTTGTCGGCGGAGTCAATTGAAGAATTCCGGTCTCCAGGACATCTGTTGACCGCCGCTTGCCCTTGGAATCAGAGCTTCCCATCGGGCCATCCGTGGTTCTCTCGCTGGTGGTGTTGGGACTATGACCTCCTGCCGCTGAAATATTGGTAGTCATTCCAAGAAGAATGATACCAAAATGGATCCATAACCAAATTGCTTCAATTTGGTCTTCTTGTATTTTTTTAGCTGGCGTTTCATGTTTATTGTCACAACCTCTTCCCAGTTGTAGATGGTCGGTGCCAAGCAGTCTACAGCAAGAAAAAACTGTGTCTTTGTTGCTTCATGCGGTGCTTGTGATCCTGCAGCTCATGTGATGGTATGTAGCACTACTCTGAGTGTCAAGTCTGGGATAGTCTGGATATCAAATTTCCTACTGCCTGATCCTTTTCGTGCTCCCCGACATACCCTGTTTATTACCATGGTCATGTTTTCCATGCAGGGTCGAGTGCCTGTTAGGATTGGTGCTACTCCCCTCCACGATAATCCTGTTATGAAATAGACGTCAGAGACTTCAATCTAGAGTTCTTGATCCCAAAAAATGAACTTCTGTTGTGAACCCAGCTCCAAAAATAGAAGAAAAGAGATATCAATGCCTTAGAAATAAGCCACTTCGAGGGGGCAACCTCCAATACATTACATGAATGAACAATTATTGGATGATACAAATTACAAAACCTCCTTTATATATATATAGGAGTCCATGGGGCCACAATGTAATCCTAGTGGGGCCACAATGTAATCCTAGCCGACTGAACAATAATAATTTAAGGGCATAATAATAACAATATGGGGGTTACAAGGGTAAAATAATAATAATAAGGGGGTTACACTAACAACAATAAGGGACTATACTAGTAATATAGAGACCTAAAATGCCCCTCTGTCTTCAATGCTTGAGTAGCTCTGGGTGCTTTTGTATAAAATTCTCATCCTCCCATGTAGAATCTTTAGTGGGTAAGTTCTTCCACTTGATGAGATACTCTAAAATTGATCGCTTCCGTAGTTGTCGAGTTCTTGTTTCCGTGACCACTTCAGGTTCCAATATGATTTTTCCTTCCTCATCAAGTTCTGGCAATATTGTTTGAACTGGAAGAATTTCACCGATAACCTTCTTTAAGCATGAAACATGGAAAATTGGATGTACTCATGAAGAAGCAGGAAGCTCCAATTTGTATGCCATAGTACCAATCTTTTGCAACACCTTGTAAGGATCATAGTACTTTGGCGATAATTTATTATCCTTCTTAGCTTGCTTGAGGGACATTTGTTTGTATGGTTGTAGCTGTAAAAATACCCAGTCTCCTACATCAAAACGTCTCTCGCTATGATGTTGATCTGCCTGTTGTTTCATTTGATTTTGTGCCAAATTCAGGTTGTCCTTTAAGAGTTGGAGAACTTCTTATTGATGCTCGATGTGATCTTCCACTTCTTGAACCTTCAAATTTTCTCTTAAAGATGATGTGATGGATGGTGGATGATATCCATAAAGTGCCATAAATGGGGTCATTTTTGATGTAGTATGGAAGGAAGTGTTATACCACCATTCAGCGAGAGGTAACCACTTGACCCATTGTGTTTTTTTATCAGATACAAAACAACGAAGATATCCTTCCAAACATTTATTTACTATCTTAGTTTGACCATCAGATTGAGGATGATAAGATGAGCTATGAGCTAATTGAGTACCCAAACAAGAAAATAACTCCGTCCAAAAATTTCTTGTAAAAATGGGATCTCTGTCGCTCACAATAACCCTTGGGCTTCCATGTAGCTTTTGAATTCTGTCCACAAATGTAGTAGCAACTGTACTTGCTTTAAATGGATGAGATAATGCGCAAAAGTGTGCATACTTGGTAAGTCTATCAACTACCACCATGATGACACTCTTTCCTTCGGACTTAGGTAAACCTGTGATAAAATCCATTGAAATCTCCTCCCAACTTTGACTTGGAATGGATAAAGGTTGTAGAAGACCCGAGGTCTTAATTGTCTCAACTTTATTTTGCTGGCAAACCAAACATTCTGCCACAAAATTTTGAATATCAGATTTAAGGCCATCCCAAAAAAATTCTTTCTTCACCCTGTGGTAAGTTTTTAAAAATCCTGAGTGTCCTTCTAAAGGAGAAGTGTGCAATTCCAAAAGAATATTTTGTTTTAGTTGGGAATTCTTACAAAGATATAAGCAATCTTTGTACCATAAGGAATCATTTTTCCAACTAAATGTATCAGATTTACTAGGATCTTGCTACAACTTTTGAATGAGTGTCCACACTTCTTCGTCCTTCTTCCATTCATCTCTTGCTTTGGTTATCCAATCTGGTTGTATAATAGAAATGGCACAAAGCAATGCTTCCACCTCTTCATTCTTTCTTGAGAGTGCATCAGGAACAACATTTAGCTTCACTTTTTTGTACATTATTTCAAAGTCATAACCCAACATCTTTGTGACCCATTTTTGCTTCTCTTTTGAAGATATTATTTGTTGGCATGTGTTGTCCTTGATGGCAACTTAATTGATGAAATGAGATGATTGGCAATATGATGCAGAGTGTTGTCCTGGATGGCAACCTATCTAATGAATTTGTACTCGATGTACTTGTTAATGATGTAAATCTGATATATCTACAATTAGTACAGAAGTTATGTGCAAGAAGAATGTTAAACAAGGTATGTCACAGAGCATACGCGGGTTTTTTTAGGGGAAGTCGCGTATGCACGTGGAAAAGATCGTGCCAAGTCGCGTATGCCTAATTGCACTCTAAATTTGTAAAACCAGGAGACTTTACCATGGTATTGATCCATTGTATTGAGTGCTGGATTGTCTATTAGATCCCGTCCAGGAATACCATTGGAAGGGATGTGGTTTTGGCTCATGGTATTGACAAAGGCTAGATCTATTTAAGGAGAAGAAATTCATTGTGCAAGGGTGTGCATATGTCTGGGTTTTAATGAATACTTCACTCTGAAGTTTATCTGCATGGTTGAACTTTGTTCTTAATCGCTAGATCTGAATCTATGATGCACCTGTGAATAGGATGAAGGTTCAAAATCTGTAGATCTGGAAATAATGAATCTCTAGGATGACCTGAAAAGAAGTAATGAAGACTTGGCGCAAATCTATTGAAGATATTGAAGAAATCTGGGTAATTCCATAGATCTGGTCTGTTATGCAAAGTTTATCTTTTATAGATCTATACGCAAGTTAGTTTCATGGAAAGCGCGTATATACGCGGATCTGTTTAAACAAAGGCGTGTATGGAATGTTAGGGTTTTTCTGAAAAGTGCACAGATGTATACGCGGGTTGTCTTTATTAAAAGCGCGTATATACGCGGGTCTGTTTAAAGAAAAGCATGTATGGAATTTGAACTGATGGTTGCTCAAAGCTAATTGAGTTTCTGCATATCTATTCTGAAGTCTGGGCTATCTCTGATATTCTGGTTACAGTGGTTTCACTGTTCTATTTGATGCAATGGGAAAAGGATGTTTGCTGATATGTGAAGGATTGTGTTGAGTCTGTTTGATCCAGTTTGAAAATTGATGAAACGTGGCCTACCGTGGATATGAGGGTTGAAGCCTTCAGTCTGAAAGTAGAAGCTTTCTGCTAGTAGTGGCTGGTGTTAATATCAAGGGGTAGTAGCTCCCTTCCAGGTGAGGCTGGTAAACGAGAGCAGGGGGTTGTTTCTCCCTTCCAGGAGAGGCTAGTAAACGAGAGAAGGTTGTAGCCTTCTGCAGGTGGGTGCCTGCGTGCTAGTATGAGTCTGCGCCAGTACATGTTGTAAGAAGTTTTCTTAATAATAAAGATTGAAGACTGAGATGACGACAGTGGTGGTTTTCTCCCAATTTGGGTTTCCACCTAAAAATCCTGGTGTTCATGTGTGATGATTATTCTGTTATTTCTGCACCTGTTTACTGCTTTCTAAACATCTGATGAATGAGTAATGCTATGATCTAAGTCAAGAATTAAATGCATAATTAATTCACTGGATATACGCGAGTTCTGCAAAGGATATATGCGTATATACGCGAGTTGGCTTCAGGAAAGTAGCGTATGGGTTTTTAAGAAAGAAAATATCAAAGATTTATTGTCTGCACTAAATACTGATTCACCCCCCCCCCCCTCTCAGTATTTTTCCCAACAATTGGTTTTAGAGCAAGTCCTTCTGAAAAGGCTTAACTGCTAGAAGGAAGATCAAGCAAGATGAGCAATCAAGAGGGAACAACATCTATCAAGCCTCCGCTCTTCAACAGAAGTAATTTAATCTTCTGGAAAATAAGGATGAGATCCTATCTTCAGTCCATGGGAACAGATATATGGGCCATTGTTGAGAAAGGATATCAATATCCAGCTGCTATACCAACAGATCCAACTGAAAAGAAGGATTATGAATCAAATGCAAAGGCAGTCAATGCTCTAACTGGAAGTCTAACTGAATCTGAATTTTTCAAATTCATGCAACTGAATACAACAAAGGAAATATGGGACAAAATCATTCTAATTTATGAAGGTGATGAAAAGGTAAAAAGTGCAAAACTTCAAACTCTCAGAATCGAATATGAAAATTTAAGAATGCATAATGATTAGACTATTGCCAGTTTCTTTTTACGTGTTGATGATGTTGTAAATCGTATGAGAAATCTGGGAGAAACAATAACCGAATCTACTTTGGTTGAGAAAATTTTAAGATCGCTAACGACAAAGTTTGAGTCAAAAGTTTATGCTCTTGAAGAAAAATAGGATCTTCAAATTCTTACTATGGTGTAACTTCATGGAATACTAACTGCATATGAAATGAGAAGAGGAGGACCATCTGAAGTCAAAGAGGTAGTCTTCAAATCTTCTACAAAAGGGAAAGAAGTACAAAAAGTAGAAGGTTCAGGATATATCTCAGAAGAAGATGAGGCAAATTTTGTGAGAAGACTCCAACCGGGAACTGAAAGATTCAAAGGTAAGCTTCCTTTCAAATGTTTTGATTGTGAAAGAGTTGGTCATTATGCTGCAAAGTGTCCTTATAAAGAAAAATCTGCTAAAGAAGTAGAAAGAAGGAATAAGAACCGATCTAGCACTAAGAAAAGTTACTATATGAATGAAGACAGTGATGGGTTATCTGATAGTGAGGAAGAATGTGAACAAGATCTTAGACTTCTCATGGCATTTGAACAAGAACCTAGAGAAGAAAAGGATACTTTTGTGGATGCTCTTGAGGACAATGGTTTTCTTGAAGAAAACAATCAACTCAAAATAAGACTAGAAGAAAAGAACATAATCATAGAGACTCTTGAAAATCAACTTGAAGAAAAAGAAAAACGCATTGAGGAATTAGAATGTGAAGTAGTAAGTCTAAGAAAAGATCATGAGAAAGTAAAGACTCTCAATCTTAGATTTGCTAAAGGTTCAGAAACCTTAGATGATATTATCAAGGTACAACAGTCTCCTCTTATAAAGACAGGTCTTGGATATACCGGAGAATCTTCTCAAAATGCAGCACCAAATTATCTAAAGCAGCTACAGTTGGTTTACTACATTCAGCCACTCAGCAAGGGAATAAAGAATCATTACAGGTAAAGCATGATCATCTCAATTGAAGGAACACTAATAGGGATATCTTTCAAAGAAGCTACAACCAACAGGTAAATTCAAATAGAAGATTTCATGATCGCAGAAATTTCTACTTCAATGGACAATGTTTCTCATGTCATAATTTTGGTCATAAAGCTGTTCACTGTGTTGCATATAAAACCATCATGACAAGAGAAGCAAGAAAGAAAAGGATGGATATTGAACCAAAGAAGAACACCTATAACAACTTTTATCCTCTTGAAAATGAAGTTGAATGTGCTTATTGCAATAACTTTGGCCATGAAGAATCTGAATGCAGGAGCAAAGTCTGGCCAAAAGAACATGTTCCTTCAAGCTCCAAAGTGTGGAAAAAGAAGGAAATACAGGTTGAAAATTGTGGCATAGCTTTATTTGCAGAAGGTGAATAAAATCAATGGTATATTGATAGTGGATGCTCAAAACATATGACAGGTGACAAAGACAAACTTCATGCATATAATGCCCTAGAAAAGGAAAAGAATGTTACTTTTGGAAATGATACACCTACTATCATTAAGGGAAAAGGGTATGTTTTTCTAAAAGAAAAGGTGAAAGCTAATAATGTCATGTATGTGGATGGATTAAGACATAACATGTTAAGTGTGAGTCAAATGTGTGATCAAGGAACTGAGGTTGTCTTTATTTCAAAAGAATGTGTGGTACGTGATCTTGATACAGGTAAAACTATTATAAAAGGAAAAAGAACTCCAAGCAACCTGTATGTATTGAAGAACAACAAAGATCAATGTTACTTGAGAAAATCTTCAGAAAATTGGCTATGGCATAGAAGGCTGGGGCATCTGAGCTTCTCTCAAATCAACAAATCAAGCAGACTTAAAGCTGTTCGTGGTCTTCCCAATATTACTCTACTAGAGAGTATCATATGCAAATCTTGCCAATTCGGTAAACAGACCAGAGTACAATTTAATGCCAAGGAAGGTTCATCAAGAAGGCCTCTTGAACTCATTCATACTGACATATGTGGACCTATGAAGAAAAATTCACCACGTGGTGAAGAATACTATATCTTATTTATTGATGATTTCTCTAGAATGTGTTGGATTGGGTTGATCAAACACAAAGATGAAGCATTTGAAAATTTTCAGATCTTCAAAGCACTGGTGGAAAATGAATTAGATCTAAAAATCAAGTGTCTTAGATCTGATCGAGGAGGAGAATATACATCAAATGAATTCTTTGAATTTTGTGAAAAACATGGCATAAAAAGACAGTTTTCGGTAGCAGGCACTCCACAACAAAATGGCGTAGCAGAAAGAATGAATAGAACAATTCAGCAAATGGCTAGAGCTATGCTTGATGATTCCGGAACACCTGACACTTTTTGGGGAGAAGCAGCTCACACAGCAGCAAATATTCTTAACAAGGCACATGTTCGGGTAAAGAGTGACAAAACTCCATATGAACTCTAGTATGGTAATTCTCCCTCTGTGAGCCATTTTAGAGTTTTTGGAAGTAAATGCTTTATCAAAAATAATGATGAAAAGCTTGGCAAGTTTGAACCCAGATCAAGATGAAGGAATACTTCTTGGTTACTCATCTACAAGCAGGGCATACAAATGTTATAATAAAAGGCTTCGAAAGATTGTTGAATGTATTGATGTTGTTATTGATGAGTCTCCTGCAGCCCCTAAAGAAGAAAAACAAACAACATAAGAAGATGATGGTGAATTTTGTCCTTCTACATCAAATAGAAATGATAGAGACAGTGGATCCAATGAAGAACTTGAAGATGATTTATCTGAAAAGGCTCCATCCAGATATGTTCAAAAGAATCATCCTGAATCTCAAATTTTGGGAAACAAGGAATTAGGTGTACAAACAAGGATGAATCTTGTGGGATCTTCTAGCTATCTGGCATTTCTATCCACGATTGAACCACACAATGTCAATCAAGCTAGCAAAGATGAATGTTGGGTTCAAGCCATGAATGAAGAGCTTGATCAAATTGAAAATAATCACACTTGGGAATTGGTACCAAGACCACATGATAAAAATGTCATTGGAACCAAATGGATATTCAAGAACAAGTTAAATGAGAATGGGAAGTGTTATAAGAAACAAAGCTGAAGCGGTTTGCAAGGTATACTCCAACAAGAATATAGACTTGAAGGAAACCTTTATCTGTAGCTAGACTTGAAGCCATAAGAATGTTTCTTGCCTTTTCAAGCTTTCAACAAATCAAAGTTTATCAAATGGATGTTAAATCTGCATTTCTCAATGGTGATCTAGAAGAAGAAGTTTATATAGAACAACCATAAGGATTCATTTTAGGAAATGATGAAAATCTTGTTTGTAGACTTAAAAAGGCTCTATATGGTCTCAAACAAGCTCCAAGGGCATGGTATTATCGTCTTGACAAATATCTTCACCAACAAGGATTTTCAAAGGGGTCTGCTGATAGCAGCTTATACACAAAAATTGAAAATGATAAACTTTTTATTGTGGTTGTGTATGTTGATGATATCATTTTTAGAAGTAATGAAGAATCTATGAGTTAGAAATTTGCTTCTATCATGCAGCAAGAATTTGAAATGTCTTTACTTGGGGAACTAACATTCTTTCTTGGTTTGCAAGTGCATCAAACTACTGATGGTATATTCTTATCACAAGAAAAATACCTTAAGAAAATTATGAAGAAGTATGGCATGGAAGAATGAAAACACAGCAAGTACACCAATGATAACCGGATGTAACCTCGGTTCTCATGATAATGGATTCTCCACGGTGAATCCAACGAGAATATAGATCAATGATAGGAAATATAACTTTATCTCCTTTGGGATAGACACGATTAGTAACATGCATGCGATTGGGATTGTTGGACGATTCCATTGTCCAAAGAGTCTCTCACCCCAGCAATTTATAAAATAATATTCAAATATATGCAAGGAACTCAAGACTTTGGACTATGGTATCCAAAGAATGCTGATCTTACTCTTCATGCTTACACTGATGCAGATTGGGCTGGAAATGTCGATGATCGGAAAAGCACTAGTGGTGGTGCATTCTATATGGGGCCCTGGTTAGTATCTTGGTTCAGCAAGAAGCAAATCTCTATTGCCACCTCCTCACAATGAAACGAGAATATAATATGTGGTTGCCGCGTCTTGTTGTACTCAAGTCCTTTGGATGATTACCAAACCTTGAAAGATTTTCAAATCAAATGTACACCTCCTATCTCCATTATGTGTGATAATACAAGTGCCATCGATGTCTCAAAGAATCTTGTTATGCATTCAAAGACCAAGCACATTCCCATCAAGTATCACTTCTTACGTGAACAAGTGCTTGAACAAAAGGTGCAGTTGGAGTATGTTCCCTCTAAAGAACAAATTGCTGATATATTTACCAAACCTACGCCGGGGAGCGTTCGAATATCGAACAGTAGGTGTTATATACGCACTCTCGGAGAAGAGAAGATACGATTAAATTCGAGAAGATTAAATTGAATCGCGGAGTTTCTGAAAACCAGTCAGCGTATACTCCATCAGTTTAGTTTGCATACGCACGTATGGTTGGTTGCTGACAAATTTTGTTTGGGGTCAGCAGGTTTCAGCACAACTGCAGTACTGTTTGGTATCTCTGGTGATATTTCAGCTCTTATATTTCTGTTTCATTCTCTATTGGGTGAAGATGCCTTGATGATTTTCCGTTGAAAGTGTTCAGGATGCACAAGCAAAGGGGGAGCTTTGGTCATATGAAAACGATGTATTGATGCACAGCTTCAGGGGGAGAATTAGTCTTGCTGAGTATAATGCATTGTTGGCATTATGTTGGTTCTGAAATATGATCTCTCTTGAGGTCCTTCTGGTATTGGTCATGAAAAGTCACATTTGTAATTTGATGACAAGGTCATGTTGAGACCTATGATGTAAAATTGTAATATTCAGTCATGTAAGGACTTGATCTAATGTGTAAACCCACTTGGTTAGGTACTTGAGTCAAATGTGTAAACCCTCTTGGTTGGGTATTTGAGTCTCATATGTAAATCCACTTGGTTGGATCTTTGATGTAAGTATGAGTCCTTGGTCATAGGAAGGTCACAGAGTCATGTACTTCATTGAAAAATATGTTTCAACATTCAGCATGAATTCAGGGGGAGCATGGTAACTTCAATGCACTTCAGATCTACAGCGCTTTGATGGAGGAGATTTACTTCGTGATGGTTTTGATTCGCCCTTTTCCCTTGATGTCAAAGGGGGAGAATGACATGGTGTTTGGTGTTTGAATAGGGGGAGATTCTGGTGTAGTGATAAAACACCATCGTGGTTGCCATCAATTCCAAAGGGGGAGATTGTTGGCATGTGTTTTCCTTGATGGCAACTTAATTGATGACATGAGATGATTGGCAATATGATGCATAGTGTTGTCCTTGATGGCAACCTATCTGATGAAGTTGTACTTGATGTACTTGTTAATGATGTAAATCTGATGTATCTACAATCAGTATAGAAGTTATGTACAAGAAGAATGTTAAACAAGGTATGTCACAAAGCATACGCGGGTATGTTTAGGGGAAGTCGCGTATGCACGCGGAAAATATCGTTCCAAGTTGCGTATGCCTAATTGTGCTCTAATTGTGTAAAACCAAGGGTTACTACCATGGTATTGACCCATTGTATTGAGCGCTGATTTGCCTATGTGATCCCGTCCAGGAAAACCATTGGGAGTTATGTGGTATTGGCTCATGGTATTGTGAGGCTCATGGTATATAAGGAGAAGAAAATCATTGTGCAAAGGGGGGTGCATGAGTCTGGGTTTTAATGAATACTTCACTCTGAAGTTTATCTGCATGGTTGAACTCTACTCTTAATCGATAGATCTGAATCTATGATGCACCTATGAATATGATGAAGGTTCAAAAACTGTAGATCAGGAAATGATGAATCTCTAGGATGACCTGAAAAGAAGTAATGAAGATCTGGCGCAAATCTATTGAAGATATTGAAGAAATCAGGGTAAGTCCATAGATCTGGTCGGTTCTACAAAGTTTATCTTTTATAAATCTATACGCAGGTTCGTTTCATGAAAAGCGCAGATATGTTCAAACAAAGGTGCGTATGGACTGTTCGGGTTTTTTCTGAAAAGTGCACAGATGTATACGTGGGTTGTCTTTATTAAAAGTGTGTATACGCGGGTGCATTTAGCGTGTATGGAATTTCGGCCCGAAAATGTGGTCCCCCTAATTGGTTGCATATCTATTCAGTACGGGCTATCTACGGTAATGCAGTTACAGTGGTTTCACTGTTATGTTTGATGCTCTGGGAAAAGGACGTTTGCTGATAAGTGAAGGATTGTGTTGAAGCCGTTTTGATCCAGTTTGAAAATTGATGAAACATGGTCTGCAGTGGATCTGAGGGTTGAAGCCTTCTGTCTGAAAGTAGAAGCTTTTTTTTTGATGGTGCGTTTGGTGTTAATATCGGTGTGGCTCCCTTCCAATTGAGGTGTGCTTGAGCTGAGGTTGTTGCTCCCTTCTAGGAGAGGTTGGTAAATGAGAGAAGGTTGTAGCCTTCTGCAGGTGGGTGCCTGCGTGCTGGTATGAGTCTGCACCAGTACATGTTGTAAGAAGTTTTCTTAATAATAAATATTGAAGACTGAGATGACGGCAACGGTGGTTTTCTCCCAAATTGGGTTTCCACCTAAAATCCTGGTGTTCATGTGCGTTGCTTATGTGTGATGATTATTCTGTTCTTTCTGCTTACTATTTTCTGAACATCTGATGAATGAGTAATGCAATGATCTAAGTCAAAATTAAATGCATAATTAATTCATTGGATATACGTGAGTTCTGTAAAGGATATCCGCGTATATACGCGAGTTGGATTCAGGAAAGTAGCGTATGGATTTTTTAAGAAAGAAAATATCAAAGTATTATTGTCTGCACTAAATACTGATTCACCCCCCCCCTTCTCAGTATTTTTCCCAACATTATTTGTTCAAAAAATTGTTTAAGACTATCATGATTAGTTTTTACCTTGAAGTGTCTTCCCATTAGGTAAGTTCTCCATTTCTTTAGTGCATGCATTATTGCTAACATTTCCTTCTCATAAATAGGTTTATGTAAATACTTTCCTTTGATTGGACGACTTTCAAAAGCAATGGGTCTTCCTTCCTGCATTAAAACAACACCAATTCCATTTCCTGAGGCATCACATTCCACAATAAAGGTTTTTGTGAAGTCTAGCGTAGCTAAGACCGGTGCTAGGCACATTGCCTCTTTAAGATGTTCAAAGGCCCTAGTTGCTTCAGGAGTCCATGAAAATGCATCTTTCTTCAATAATGTTGTTAGAGGTGCTGCTATTCTCCCATAATTCTTAAAAAAAATTCGATAATACCCTGTTAACCGAGAAATCCTTGCAACTGCTTTATGGTTGTGGGGAATTTCCATCCCTTAATGGATTTAATTTTGTTAGGGTCTACCTTAACATCCTCGTGAGATAGAATATGACCTAGATATTCCACCTCTTGTACTCCAAAGAAACATTTGGATGTTTTTGCATATAATTGTTTCTCCTGCAATAGTTTGAACACCCTGTCAACATGTTGAACATGATCCTTCCAAGACCTGCTGTAGATTAGTATATCATCAAAAAATACTAGCACAAATTTTCTAAGGAAGGTTTTGAAAATGGAATTCATCAACCCTTGAAATGTAGAAGGTGCATTGGTAAGGCCAAAAGGCATGAAAAAAAATTCATAATCACCCTCAAGAGTTCAAAATGCTGTTTTCAGAATATCTTCAGTCTTCATTCTAATTTGATGATATCCTGAACGAAGATCCAACTTGGTAAAATAAATTTCTCCATGTAATTCATCCAATAATTCATCAATCACAGGAAAGGAAAATTTATTTTTAATGGTAGCTTATTGAGCTCCCTATAATCCGGACACATGCACCATGATCCATCCTTCTTGTGTATCAATACTACAGGAGCAGAGAAAGAACTTTGACTACGTTGAATTATACCTGCCTCTAACATTTCTGCAATCATATGTTCAATTTCTCTCTTTTGGACATAAGGATATCTATAAGGCCCGATGTTTGGAGGAACACTTCCTGGAATCAAATGAATAGCATGATCATGATCACGAATAGGTGGGAGTCCTTTGGGAGTTTCAAAAACCTTGGAATGATTGTCCAAGATTAAGGAAAAGGAGAGATAATTCAGGGAACATTCGAGACCATTGGGTAATGGAGTCAGGAAAGGGTTTACTTGCTAAATCGATATGCAAGCTTTCAGTTGGGCTAGTCATCTAAAGCATTGGATCTTAAAGATGATTGTGTAATATGAAATGGTAAGAGATAAAGGTGCAAGAAAGGAAACCTCCAAGGTGCCCTTCAGAGATCAGATCCAGGGACAAGGCTTGCCATTGAACACCGGTGATCTAAAATCCAAAGGCTAACTCTTCAGACAAAGAACATTAAAGATTTATAACACAAAGTTGAAAACCTGAGATCAGAGAGAGACTTTGAACTCTCAATGCTTCGGCCTTCAGCTTGAGGGATCTTAGAAAGGTTCAATTAATTGAAAAGGATCCTAGTGAGATAAAGACAGAGTTCTAGACCTCCCAGTGTTCCCAATTCATTCAATTAAACCTCAACAAGAACATCTGAAACACTGACCTCAATAATTCATACATCAGCTAGCAGGCAATAACGTCCACTACACTGGTTAAATTAATTGAAATCAATCCTCAGATACACATATAGCAGAGAAACATTAAAGGCAAGGAGAGCAAAAAAATAGGGTACCTAACAAGGGTAAATCCTATGCCAAATTTCTGATGCAAGCCAGTAGAAATGAAATGAAACTAATTAAAATACGGAGATATAAAACATCACCAGCTACTTTAAATTAGGATCCAAAGAAATGTGCTTGTCATATTAAGAGCAACACCAATCAAGTAAAATATTTCCAATAGCTTGAAATTTCAGTCTGAATACATCTTCCTCAGCCTATCTTACAACTTTACATAGAGAACATGTCTCAAAGGAAACAGCTTGCAATTCTCTGATAGTCAATAAACAACCTTTACAATGAGTTCCTTCTTGAATTTTATAGCTAAAGAGAGCAGAGGAGGTAGGTGGAACACTAAATGAAGCATTAAACTCAGAAAGGAAAGAGGGTCGAAGCCCATTCTGTTTAAACTCTGAGCATTTATCTCTGGCACTCTTTGGTGAAAGAACGATCTTCTTCAGGCTTCCATTTACTCCGATATGGCTCTGATGCACTCTGGCTATAGTACTCTGTAGTAATTTTGGTGAATAAACAAAAAGGTAGATTGAGGTCTGCCATGTTGCATAACAAATGCTTTGGTAGCATAGGACTGTTCAGTCAGGGTGGAAATCTTTTGAGGAACATGGTAAATAAGGGAAACTATATGGGCGTTTGTCTTTTCACAGGTAGGGACATTCTGCTGATGTTGACACTATTGTGTTGTTTTCTGTGCATCAGACCCCCTGAGCGATTTATGAGGTCTTCAATTTGGTACTTGGGCTTTAAACTCTGAATTAAGGCTCAATATTTTCAATAATGTGCATCAGAATTCCTTAACTCCGTATTGATACTCTTTGCCGCTTCCGTTGTCTCTGTCAGTGAAATCTAGGCTTTGATGGTGCCAGAAAAGATTTCGCACAGTCAAACCCTGTATTTTTAATGCAACACACATTTTGGGACCTTCCCAGGCTCTTCTCTATGATGTCAGGCTTTGAACCTCATTTCACTGAGCTCTTCGTCACTGTAACGGTGACTGTGAACCATGGCATCGCTTCACCGCCTGTACCCTGCAAAAAACCCACAACTGTGTTAAGAAATCCAATGCATGGGAGGGAGGATGGAGTGGAGAGTCATGAAGATGGCGGTGCAGCGGTGGCAGAAATGGCAGTTTCGGATGAAACAGCGGTGGAGAATGCAGAAATATGGTGTAAACTGTGACTGGTAGGGTTTCGGTGGAGAAATGCATAACTTTAACGTAAAACATCAACTTTATTGTAAATCACGGAAGTTCGGACATAGGCGGAAATGCAAATAAATGAATAAAAATGAGATGGAAATGGCCGTGTGTGGTGGGACCTGGCATGGGTGGAGGGAAATTCTTTTGGAACCATCGGATCTCGGGAGGGAATCAACGGCCAGGATCCAATTAGAGGGAAGAAATGGGAGGGTTGACACTCTGATGAAAAATGGTGCGATTATTTTATGACCATGGGATCTTGGATTAAACGGACCGTCGAGATCGGATTGGCGGATCGCAATCGCAAAGGGCGAAAGGTGTCACTGTTTGGAATTTTTGATTGCGATTGGAGCGGGAAAGCGAGGGATGTTGGATCAACAGGGGGAATTGACGGTGGAGATTAGATCAGAAGATCGCAATCGGGGGGTACAGGGGTGACACATTACAAAAGTTCCGATTGCGATTGGAGCGGGGATGCGATTGAGCGCCAATCATCCGATCCGAAAACAGATCGATGAATCACACGTAATCGGAGGAGTGGATGGATTGGGGCGATCGCAATCGGGGGATACAGCAAGACCTTTGCGATTGCGATGGGGCGGGGAGTGCGATTGGCGCTCGACCATCGGATCGGAATAACAGATCAACGGTGTAGATCACATCGCGGGTCTTCATAACAAAACCCAATCGCATCGAAACTTTTCAAGAAACGAAGGAAAACTCCCATCGCAAACTTCCGATTGCGATAAGTGCCCGGGGCCTTTAGCGCTTGGTTCTGGGTGCCGGTTACGTGGGGAAGTGGTTAAGGGGCTGGCGGAAAGGGGCTGGGCTTTAAAATAAGGTGGAAAGTGGGCTTTTTGCCCATTTTAAGTGCATTTCAAGGCCAACGAAGGATAACGATAAGGGAAAAAAGGGGGAATTAAGCCAAACCAGGGGTGGATGTAGGATTTAAAGGGGATTTTGGGGGGGATTTAGAGGGTAAAGGGGGACTTTGGAAAAGGGGAAAAAAAGGTAAAAATTTTGCAGAGGTACAAGGGGCAAATAAAGGCATTTTGGAGCACAATTTATAATCATCAGTGATAATTATTGACTCAAGAACAGTAGATGGAAACAATCAAAGGGCAGGGAACATGTAAAGGCTTCAAGGATGATGTTTTTTCAAGAGAAATGCATTCCTTGAAGGCTCATAAAACAAATTAGCCCCTTGCTTGCTTGTCAAGGAATTTATAGGGGGCTAACAGTGGCTCCACATGGGGATGGCTTCTTCTTGAAGGAGTCAAGAATTCAGAAATGATCTTTAAAGTAGGTCGGATGCCTGCTGCTTGAGCCACCTTTCTTCTTTGGTTTTTAGCTGCCACAATTGTGAAGACATCAATTAGCAGAAATATCACCCAAACAATCTACCTACCCATCCTACAATCCTAGCATTTTTTCTTCTTCTTGGGTGCATTTGGACTAGCAGACCCTTTACATCATTTATTTTTCTAAACAGAAAATAAACCTATTCCAATTCTACCCTTATCACTCCACAAGACCAGATTAGACTGTTGGTCTCATATTTTTCTCTACCTAGTCTAATATCTGCTGGGATTAGACTGTCCAGCAGATTTCTTCTCTACATTCTACAACAGAAATTTAAAAACAGTCAAACTAGGATTAGAAAGTCTAGTTTGCTGTGGATCCAAGGAATAAAGGCAGTTGCACATGGACAAAAATTTGCAGAAAACTGAAAACAACACTTTGAAGGCTTGAAATCTGAAGTTTTGAAGTATCCTTCTTCCTTTGTGACTCAAGTTTTGAGCTTGTTAGAGTCACTTTCTTTTCTTCATTTCAGCTCTGATTTTGGGCTTGTTGGAGCTAATTCTTCTTTCTTCTTTGCTGGTCCAAGTTTTGGGCATGTTTGAACCAGCTATCTTTACTTTCTTTGGCTCAGGATTTGATCGTATTAGAACCAATCTTTGCACTTCAGAGGTCCATTTTTTGAGCACGTCTGGACCTCTCCTTTTTCCTTGTTTTTTGGAACATTTTCTCTTTTCTTGAAAACAAAACACTGCAATGGTATGTACAATGGAAATGGAAGCTAGAAATTAGAATTCAGCAGAAGTAGCATTTGAGCATCCTGCCATTGACAGGACCCCCAAACAGCTCAGTACCATCTAACTCTTGTAGAAAAAAGGCATTTGAACCCACAGTGGCCTGGATGATGTAGGGACCTTGCCACAAACTGTCAAACTTGCCGTGTTTTCCTTTGTCCTCTCTCCGATTTTGAAATGAAAGGCCTTGGTTCTTTTGTCAAATAACTTCTTTATATTTTCCTGAACTTTGATAGCTCTGTTATAGAACTCTTCCCTTGTTTGCTGGAGATGAATTGTTTGGTTTATCCTTCTCACCATACTATCTTCTTCTGTCTGGATCTCTTGGACCAGCTTGATCACTGGTACCCCAAGGCTGGTAGGAAACACTGCTTCTGTTCCATAGAAAAGCTGGTATGGTGACATGCCAATGGATTTCTTCGTTGTAAGTCTGTCAGCCCACAAAGCGTGCACTAACTTGTTATGCCATGACTTTTTGTTCTCTTCCAACAACTTCTTGATGATAGTCACCAGGCTTTTGTTTGATGATTCAGCTAAGCCATTACCTTGAGGATAATAGGCAGTTGAATGACCGAGTGTTATTTGATACTTGTGACAAAAATCAACCATTTTCTTGGATACAAAAGCAGTAGCATTATCAGTGATTATTTTTCTTGGACAGCCAAACCGAGAGAGGATGTGGTCTTCTAGGAACCTAATGATGACTAAATCTGTGGCATTCCTAGTAGCTATGGCCTCTATCCACTTAGTGAAGTATTCTGTGGCTGTTAAGATCCATTTGTGTTGTGCAGAAGAAGCTGGGTGAATTTCTCCTATGAAATCTAGGCCCCATTGCACAAAGGGACCTTCAACAGTGATGGGTTGTAGAGGTAAGGGGAGGAGCTTTCTTTTGCCTTCAAAAATCTGGCATTTGTGGCAGGAAATTACCATATGATGGATATCATTGAAGAGTGTAGGCAAATAGTAGCCAGCTCTGAGTATTCTGTTTGCAGTGGCTTTCCAGTTTAGGTGGCCTTCACACTCTCCTGCATGGAATTATTGTTTAATCCTTTCTGCTTCAACCTCAGGCAAACATTTAAGCAATAGGCCATTTGGATTTTTCAAGTATAAGCCTTCATTCATTATGCAATAGCTTCTGGCTTTTAGCTTTAAGAATCTGGCCTTGGTCTTTGATAGTTCAGGAGGGGCATTGAGGTGTGTAAGCACATACAGAATACCAAGGAGAGCTCTAAAACTTCTCTTCCACAGTGGGATCAGGAAATCCTTGCTGCTCATCCAAGGTATCTACCATGGTAATGTCAAGGGCTTGTAGATTTGATTCAGCCATTAGTCGAGCTAAGCCCTGACCTTTGATCAGTTTGGTGGGTTTTATCTCAAGGTCGTACTCTAGGATCACAACAATCCATTTGCCCTTCTTCCCATCTGGGACTTGGGACAAGATGTATTTGACCACTATGCTAGGAACATATGCTATGGTGTGGGAATGCAGAATGTACACCCTAAATTCTTTCAAGGCCTTAACTAAGGCATAGGCCTATTTTTCCATTATGTTGTATTTCAAGGGTGCATATCTTAGTGATTTGTTGAAGAAGGAAATGGGCTGTTCCATTCCCTCTGGATTTTTCTACAGCAGTACTGCAGCTACTGTATGCTCAGAGGCAAATGAAAAGATGAGGAAATCCTTTGAGAAATCTGGGCTGATTAGGACAGGAGCCTGGGCGAGTGCAAGTTTAACTGATTCAAAATATTTCTTAGCCCCAACATTCCACTTAACTACTACACCTTTCTTTAACATGTTTGTCATATTCCTAAGGTGTTCAGCTAAGTTGGGAATAAACCTCCTGAGGAAGTTAATTTTCCCAATGAAGGATTGTAACTCTTTGATGTTTCTTGGGTGTGTGATTTGTAGTATTCCCTCAACTCTTTGCGGGTCTATCCTAATCCCTTTCTCAGATATAATATGGCCAAGGAGTTTTCCTTCTTGCAGCCCAAATACAATCTTTTAGGATTCAATGACAGACCGAACCTTCTACATTTTTCTAAGACCTTTCTCAGATGTTTCAGGTGTTCTTCTTCAGTCTTGGAGTAGACTGTTATGTCATCCAGATAGATGACAATGAAGTGTCCTATCTCATCGGAAAAAGCTATATCCATCGCTCGTTGGAAGGTTGCACCAGCGTTCATCAGTCCAAAGGGCATTTTAACATACATAAAGGTGCCCCATGGAGTGGTAAAGGCTGTCTTGAGTTGGTCTTCTGGGATTACTAAGACTTGGTTGTAACATGAAAACCCATCTAGCAGGGAGATCCTTTTTGAGACTACTACCCTCTGAAGGATGTGTTCCATTTTTGGCAAAGGGTAATTGTCTTTGAGTGAGGCTCTATTAAGATTCCTGAAATCAATACACAGCCTGATATCCCCTGTTTTCTTTCTCACAGCTACTAGGTTTGATACCCAATCAGAAAACCTCACAGGAACTATTATGCTTGCCTCATACATTTTTTTAATCTCTTTTTCAACTGCAGGCAATTGCTTTGGGTTTACTCTGCAAAGTTTTTGTCTAAAGGGCTTCTGATTTTCTTTCAAAGGAATTTTGTGCTGTATAATGTTCGTGTCATAGGCCTTTAAGTCTTCATAGTTCCAAGAAAACACGTCAATGAATTCCTTGAATAATTCAATGTATTTCTTTTTCATGTTTGCCGGCAAAGACTTAGCCAACTTAATCATTTTGGGTTTATCTTTAGTGGCTATGTTGCATTCTTCGATGTTAGAATCGGCGTGCTCTATAGTGGGCTTTTTTGCTAAATCGTCAAAGTCAAAAAGGTCTTCTAAAGGCGTCAGACCTCGAGGTATGTTCTTATCTTTGGTTTGCAGCACCTCTACTTCTTCACTATCTGTGTTTTTACATTTTTCGTTTGGATTTCCAATCTGTTCGTTCAAAGCGTTTATTTCTATGTTACACGATGGTTCTTCATCGTCTGAGGGCTCTCCGCTTAGGCAGCCATCATCTGATTTCGAGTCTGAATTAGAAAATTCAAACTTGTTCCTGCCCATCAAGAAATATTCAATTTGTTTATCGCCCTCAAAGACCTGCCAATATTTTTCGTTATCTGGCACTGCAGGTCTGAATTTGATCTCTATTATGATTTGTTGGTCGCTTGGAGTCTTAGGGTATGAACTAGCTAAGCAAGCTAATTCATTTGCAATGACATTTTGACTCCTAGTAACAAACACTAATTCGTATTCAACAAATATTTTCAATATATCCACAGCATCGTTCCTATATGCCCTCAACCTAGGGTGTTTGGCTGTGTATTCACCGTTTACTTGTTTTATAACCAACTCAGAGTCTCCCTGCACGGCTATCCTATGGGCTCCTATTTTCTTCAACTGATTTAAGCCTAGGATAAGAGCCTCGTACTCTGTAATATTATTTGTACATTTGAAATGCAGGTTGCAGGCATGGCTCTCTGCGTAGTCACTTTCTGTGTTATGTAGCCACACCCCTGCTCCGACAGTTCTCTTGGTGCATGACCCATCAAAGTTCATTTCCCACAGGGGTTCATTTTTTGTTTTATCATCATTTCCCTCCCTATCGTGAGTTTCACTGGTCTGTCGCATTACGGGTTCTGCGTTGTGCTGTGGAGGGTTTCGTTCCTCGTGTGGTATATGAGTTTGTGAGGGGCGACTAACCGGCTGATCACATGTGATTTTGCATTTGGTCTGAATCTCCGTTTCAGTGCACCGTCTAAGGTTTTCTTCGTCGTGTTCCTCCAAGTTGAGATTAGCCATTAGGTTAAGGTCAGTAGTCTTAGCCTCTCCGTTTGTATCTATGTCTTCTGGTTCTGGCTCTCCCAAAGATTCATCACTACAGAAAATAAAGGAGTCCAGTTCTGTGTGTACAGAGTAAAGAGGAGAATTTTCAGGCTTTTTGGGGCTACTAACCAGGAATTTCATTTGTGCCTCCCTGTACAGTCTTCTCAGTTGGCTGAAAATAGGGACTGTGGCATATGCCCCATCCATCTGCATGGTACCCTGCAGCTTGGCTCCCCAAGATCTTGACAGTAGCATACCATACTAAGGTGGCACATCAGCCACCAAAACATCCATGAACATACATTTTGCTTGGATCTGGGTTAGGCTTACACATAGATCTTTGATTAGGCCAAGACACTTTACCCTGCTAGAATCAAATGAATATAAGTCTTTGTAAGGTCGGGTTATCTCTAGGCCTAACCTTTCCATTAATACCTTAGGCATTAAGTTGTGGGATGCTCCAAAGTCATGCATTGCGTTGTGAAGGATCTTGTCATGGATATTGAGGCTGATATAAAAAGGGGGAATTACCCCTTCCCGAAACTTCCCTTCAATCTTTGGACCAAACAGAAGGGCTGGTTGATCATCACTCAGGTTTACAGTGTCACTATTCTCACCTAAATTTAATTCTTTCAAGATTTGGCCTTTATATACATCCTGAGTGGCCAGCTCAGAGAGTGCGACAGAGACTTTAATCTTTGCTATCTCACTCTCTAAATTGAAAGTGGACTGACCTTTTGGCATTTTCAACTCTGTTTTGTTAGCCACTACCTTAGTGGCTGAATCAGTGGGTTGCTTCTCATTATGTACAGTGTTTGGAACTGTTTTATCAGGAGCACTAACTGCAGTGCTAGTGCTGCTAGTTGGTTGACCCTGTTTATCAGTGTTTTGGTTGTATTTTTCTTTGTTCTTCCCAGAACTCTCAGCTGTTGATTTGTTACTTTCAACAGTTGCTTTAGAGGATTTCTCAGGCCTTTTATTGATAGTGACCTCAGAAGCTTTGGGTTTGAAATTGTCTAGACTCTTTTTGCTCCTAATTTCATAATGTTCTCTGACCTGCATGATAGCATTTTCAAATCCTAACCTGTAATCCTCAGATTCTAACCATTCCTCATCCCAATACGAGGGTGAGGGCTGATCTTCCTCTGTGGAACAGTTATGGATTGAGTTTTCCACTTCAAACATGTTTATTGTAGTTCCCTCGGACTCTTCTATGATTCCCTCATCTTCGTCAAGAAAATTCTCTTGGAATGGAGGAACAACTTGCTGATCTGATTCTCTTTGTCTGTTGGGAGTGGCATTGTTTCTTCTAAATTTCTAGTTTTGATTTTGGCTTCAGTTTTGGTTACTGACAGTGACAACCATTTTTTCCATCATTTTTTGTAGCTTTTCCATGTTTTTGGATAAACGGTCATAATTGGGATCAGATGTGGAAGCTACAATGTCATCTCTATATGTTACCCTCTTCTCAGCTCTAAATCTTGCTCTTTTCTCAATCAGATTAGCCTCTACACTCACTGCTCCTTTTTGCATGTCTTCCAACGTGTTGTAATCTCTCTCCCTAAGCTGGTAGGCCATGTCAGCATCAAAGCCTTCAGGATATTTCGCTAGAGCCATGCCCTGGGGAGGTTTCATATGTGGAGGAAGAGCATTGTAAATGTTGTTAAATCTCGTTGAGTAATCATGGACACTCTCTCCTACGTTTCTTTTAAGGTTCATGTATTCTTCTAGGATTTGTCGAGGATTGGCCTTGACTTCCCATTTGTTTATGAAGGTTTGATATAAAGCAGGGAGGTCTTGGATACTATTAGGAGGTAGGCCTTTGAACCATTTCTTCACCTCACCCCCTAAGCTCTGGGAAAATATTCTCATTTTGAATGTATAATCATCTATTTCCATGTAGTCAAAAGAGTCCTCCATCCTATCTACATGGTGCCGGGCCGTGGTAGACTCTTTGGCAGTGAAATGTGGGAACTTTGATTGATAATCGTTGGGTAAAGGTACCAGAGGCTAAGGTAAAACCAGAGGTGCATACCAGGCTGCCATGATGATGTTTTGAGGAGGTAAGGGGTTAACTTGAGCAGCTGCTATATGGATGACAGGGATATTATGACCAACAGAAGACTGATAAGCAAATCTAGGATGGCTGAGCCCCAAGTTTTGAATGAAGTGAATATCAGGGGGTGTAGATGGATGGGTCTGTCTATTCCCAAGGTGTTTACCCCTTTGAGGTGGTGAACCAGGGAGCTCAAGGTCTGGCTGGCCTAGGACACTGAATGACCTAGTTCTGGGTAAACTGCTTGGTATGTCTAGGTCGAAAGGTGAGACTGATAGAGCTGTAAAATCTTCTGGAGCAGAGTTATCTCTATGGATGTGGCTGGAAATAGTTGGTCTTTTAGGTGTAGGAGATCTCTTGAGGATGCTCTCAGGGTTGTGTGAATGGTTCTGAAAGCCAGAATGCTGTTCTCCAACAAGGCAGCTTAACCCTACTTGTTACCTTTATTGTGGTTGATGCTGTGTTAGAGGCTGGTCTTCTAGTGGAGTCTTATGTGAAACCAAGATAATCAGCAGGCCTACCAATCACCAGTGGAGTATTTGATCTTTAAAGAGCTATGGAGTCGCCAGGTGGAAGGTTTAGGATGCTTCTGGAGGGTACACTATCCACCACAGTGCTTATGAGATATCCCTTTTCAAGGATATCTTTAAAACACAACAAACTCTAACCAGAGATTGACTGGGAGGGCTTTTACTAGATATGTCACCTCTAAAGAGTGTGAGATCTGGAGGCTACCTGGCCATTTCCAGACTCTATCTAAGAGTGTGGGAGAAACACAACAAATGGTAGAGAAGTTGGAATGCAAATGGAAGTGTTTCACTACCAACCTGACCAGAGGCTTTAGGTTTTCTGAGGCTCTTATGAGGTAGTATGGTGGAAAATACTCAGAATTTCCCCAGTGGAGTCGCCATTATGTTGGGGTTCCCATGTTTTGGCAAGGTTGGCGATACCAAAAGATGAGACAACATCAAACCACTTTCAGACCTCAGGATCTAGCCCTCCTGGGTCCAGAGAGGGATCTCTCTATGATTTTCAAAGGTATATGTCTTTGAAGCTCAAAGTTAAGGTGTTAGGCTAGTTATAAGGCTCAAAGTTTTTTTTTTTAATGTATGTTTGGTTGCTGAGAATCAGGAAAGAAGGGTTCAATATAAGACAAGGCTGAGAAAAGAAGATTAACGCAAAGGAGAGATTATTCAGGGAACATTCAAGACCATTGGGCAATGGAGTCAGGAAAGGGTTTACTTGCTATTCGATATGCAGGCTTTTAGTTGGGCTAGTCATCTAAAGCATTGGATCTTAAAGATAATTGTGTAATATGAAATGGTGAGAGAGAAAGGTGCAAGCAAGGAAACCTCCAAGGTGCCCTTCAGAGATCAGATCCAGGGACAAGGCTTGCCATTGAACACCGGTGATCTAAAATCCAAAGGCTAACTCTTCAGACAAATAACATTAAAGATTTATAACACAAAGTTGAAAACCTGAGATTAGAGAGAGAATTTGAACTATCAATGCTTCAGCCTCCAGCTTGAGGGATCTTATAAAGGTTCAATTAATTGAAAAGGATCCTAGTGAGATAAAGATAGAGTTCTAGACCTCCCATTGTTCCCAATTCATTCAATTAAACCTCAACAAGAACATCTGAAACACTGACCTCAATAATTCATACATCAGCTAGCAGGCAATAATGTCCACTACATTGGTTAAATTAATTGAAATCAATCCTCAGATACACATATAGCAGAGAAACATTAAAGGCAAGGAGAGCAGAAACATAGGGTACCTAACAAGGGTAAATCCTATGCCAAATTTCTGATGCAAGCCAGTAGAAATGCAATGAAACGAATTAAAATACGGAGATAGAAAAAATCACCAGCTGCTTTAAATCAGGATCCAAAGAAATGTGCTTGTCATATTAAGAGCAACACCAGTCAAGTACAACATTGCCAACAACTTGAAAGTTCAGTCTGAATACATCTTCCTCAGCCTATCTTACAACTTTACACAGAGAACATGTCTCAAAGGAAACAACTTGCAATTCTCTGATAGTCAATCAACAACCTTTACAATGAGTTCCTTCTTGAATTTTATAGCTGAAGAGAGCAGAGGAGGTAGGTGGAACACTAAATGAAGCATTAAACTCAGAAAGGAAAGAGGGCCGAAGCCCATTCTGTTTAAACTCTGAGCATTTATCTCTGGCACTCTTTGGTGAAAGAACGATCTTCTTCAGGCTTCCATTTACTCCGGTATGGATCTGTTGCACTCTGGCTACAGTACTTTGTAGTAATTTTGGTGAATAAAAAAAAGGCATATTAAGGTCTGCCATGCTACATAACAAATGCTCTGGTAGCATAGGACTGTTCCGTCAGGGTGGAAATATTCTGAGGAACACGGTAAATAAGGGAAACTATATGGGCATTTGTCCTTTCACGGGTAGGGACATTCTGCTGATGTTGACACTACTGTATTTTTTTCTGCGCATCAGACCCCCTGAGCGATTTATGAGGTCTTCAATTTGGTACTTGGCCTTTAAAATCTGAATTAAGGCTCAATATTTTCAATAATGTGCATCAGAATTCGTTAACTTCGTACTGATACTCTTTGCCGCTTCCATTGTCTCTGTCAGTGAAATCTGAACTTTGATGGCAACGGAAAAGATTTCGCGCGGTCAAACCCTGTATTTTTAATGCAACACACATTTCAGGACCTTCCTAGGCTCTTCTCTGTGATTTTAGGCTTTGAACCTCGTTTCACTGAGCTCTTCGTCACTGTAACAGTGACTGTGAACCATGGCGGCGCTTCACCGCCTGTACCCTGCAAAAAACCCACAACTGTGTTAAGAAATCCAATGCATGGGAGGGAGGATGGAGCGGAGAGTCATGAAGATGGCGGTGCAGCGGTGGCAGAAATGGTAGTTTCGGATGAAACAGTGGTGGAGAATGCAGAAATATGGTGTAAACTGTGACTGGTAGGGTTTCAGTGGAGAAATGCAGAAATATGGTGTAAACTGTGACTGGTAGGGTTTCAGTGGAGAAATGCATAACTTTAACGTAAAACATCAACTTTATTTTAAATCACGGAAGTTCGGACATAGGCGGAAATGCAAAGAAATGAATAAAAATGAGATGGAAATGGTCGTGCGTGGTGGGACCCGGCATGGGTGGAGGGCGATTCTTTTGGAACCGTCGGATCTCGGGATGGAATCAACGGCCAGGATCCAATCAAAGGGAAGAAATGGGAGGGTTGACACTCTGATGAACAATGGTGCGATTAGTTTATGACCGTGGGATCTTGGATTAAACACGAACGGTCGAGATCGGATCGGCGAATCGCAATCGCAAAGGGCGAAAGGTGTCACCGTTTGGAATTTGCGATTGCGATTGGAGCGGGAAAGTGAGGGACGTTGGATCAACAGGGGGAATCGACGGTGGAGATTAGATCGGAAGAAGGCAATCGGGGGGTACAGTGGTGACACATTACAAAATTTCCGATTGCGATTGGAGCGGGGATGCAATTGAGCGCCAGCCGTCCGATTCGGAAACAGATCGACGACTCACGCGTAATCGGAGGAGTGGATGGATCGGGGCGATCACAATTGGGGGATACGGCAAGACCTTTGCGATTGCGATGGGGCGGAGAGTGCGATTGGCGCTCGACCATCGGATCGGAATAGCAGATCAATGGTGTAGATCACATCGCGGGTCTTCATAACAAAACCCAATCGCATTGAAACTTTTCAAGAAACGAAGGAAAACTCCCATCGCAAACTTCCGATTGTGATAAGTGCCCTAGGCCTTTAGCGCTTGGTTTTGGGTGCCGGTTACGTGGGGAAGTGGTTAAGGGGCTGGCGGAAAGGGTCTGGGCCTTAAAATAAGGTGGAAAGTGGGTTTTTTGCCCATTTTAAGTGCATTTCAAGGCCAACGAAGGATAACGATAAGGGAAAAAAGGGGGAATTAAGCCAAACCAGGGGTGGATGTAGGATTTAAAGGGGATTTTGGGGGGGATTTAGAGGGTAAAGGGGGACTTTGGAAAAGGGGAAAAAATGGTAAAAGGGAGTGTTCTACAGAGGTATAAGGGGCAAATAAAGGCATTTTGGAGCACAATTTTTAATCATCAATGAGGCTTATTGACTCAAGAACAACAGAGGGAAACAATCAAAGGGCAGGGAACATGTAAAGGCTTCAAGGATGATGTGTTTTCAAGAGAAATGCATTCCTTGAAGGCTCATAAAACAAATTAGCCCCTTGCTTGCTTGTCATGGAATTTATAGGGGGCTAACAGTGCCAACTAGATGAATGGATGAATAGCTAAATTTGGAGAGCTGATAGTTGAATGACTATAGAATATGGAGAGAAGGAATCACGTTGAGGAGAGCTTGAATCCATTTCCTCATTCTGTTTGAATCCCTCGACAGATATTGAGATGTGCTTCGACTGAACCCTGCTGGAGGAGACTACAACGTCAAAGCATCGATTGTACCTCTTCCTTCTACTTATATATACATGACTACTGTTTGGTTCCACTATTGTGTTATGATGTTTATGTAATGCGATACCTTTAGCCCTCTTTGACTGGTTAATAGTTGTGAGTGAAACTATGATGTCGTATGTTTTTCTTATTCTTGTTACATGTGCAGGTATCCGAGCGTAACAATGAACAGATTGTGATTTTCCAAGACAGGAGCGAGAGTCTACTACTCTTTTTACAATGACGACAACATTGGATTCCAGGTAGGTCGATCTACCGTGTCTTTTGTTCATTCATTAACTAGGAAGCAACAATTTAGTGTGTCCTTTTGTTTCTAGACCCAACCTAGGGCTAGAGGGATCGTCTCTGTCCACAGAGAGGATTTACCTACGTAACAAAGGCACTTCAACAAATGCTAAAAAAAATCCCTGAAATCAAATCCCACGTCAATAAATCCCACATCAATAAAAGAGTGAACAAGGAATTCAACGAATGGAAGGTGAAGATTAGGAGTACTACTGAAGAAATTGGTTAGTTGGAAATCGGAAAAGCTTCTTCAGCTCAACAGAGAAAAGAGGAGCTGTGAGGACGGAAAAAAACATTTCAACTCGGCAGAGAAAAGAGGAGCTGTGAGACCAGCAAAAATAAGGCATGGAACAGAGTAGGTCAGGTGTAAGGGAATGTTATATGCTTTAGGAATCGAGGGTACCGAAGATGCTAATTCTATTTTGAAATTCGAAATCACTCTAGTTTATAGGGAACACCATATTTAGACTTGTCTTGGGCTCGAAGACCAGTTCCAGGATTACTACTATACAAATCATTAGCTGCAACTTAATTGGTTTTTCAAAGTCGAAGATTGTGTTTTGAGTATGGCTGGAGGATTAATATCCACTCCCGGGGTGGAAATGATGTGGGATACAACTGTAGCAAAGATGAGTTGTATTTTAGAGGATTAATTTTTGTGTATGCAGGTTGCAAGCCATCTTCTAAATATAAAGGACTATGTGAGTCTACTTGGTATGACTTTGAGCCCCACTTACCTTTTTCAACACCATATTCGTGCATCCTGTACCTTCCATGAAACTTCCCAACCATGTATTGCTACTTTATGTGGATCGATAATGGAGCACAGAGGGAGATATTACTTTGTTTTTTAATGTAGACACAAGTGGAGGAAGATAAGGGTAGGGTGGCATCTTGTCATTGCTACTCCGTTCCATCGAATAATTTCAATTTGATCAAAATTAAAACTACCGACTAGTCTTTTTATATTCGAAGCAACAAATTGATGGGATACTTACTCTAACGTATGATAAATTAGACTAGCTTCTTGGGCTTTGTAATGCAGAGAGTGCTCTAGAAATTTTCCAGAGAGTGTTGTAGAAAGCTTTCGAGTCAATTAAATGAGAGCTGCCTATAAGAATATATGGTTACCAGGTGGGTCCCTTGCTTGATATTTTGGACAATAATAAAGACAAATTGTTAAATTTTGTGCCTACATTTGCATGTTTCAACTAAGTAGAATATGCACATAAGCTTAATTTCTTCTAACTGTCCAGTGTGGTACCTTTTTTCTTGGCTGGTTTGTTGCAGGGCATGTCACTTGGAAAACAAGCATTTGATGAGCCCATTGCAAAGCTTGATACTATTAGTGAAGAATCATACAAGGAAAACACATAAATAATGCAATTGCCGAGGGACAATCTTACATTATGGACTTCTGATTTGCAAGAAGATTGAGGTTAATTTAGACATTGATTTTGGGATAAGCTAATAGAAAATTCACTTTACATGTTTGAAGTGAGAAATTAAAATGACCAAAATTTATAATTCAACTCGAGTAGATATTTGGAACCCAAGGGGGATTAATGCTAGGACCTCTTATAACATTCAATTAAAGGGTGGTAATCTATTATGGGAAAAGTGGCTCAGATATTGTCCCAAACATGTATTTAACTTCCATATATTAATAACTATTGTAAAATTCTTGCTGAAGTAAAATATAATGCATGATTTTTACAAGAGAGAAAATGAAACTATTTTTGTCTACCCTTTCAAGAAAACTCAACAAACTGTTATGCTTGTAGTGGAACCACAAACATTTTAGTGCCTTTAATTTTGTACACACAGGCATCAATATGAACAACTGCACACACCAACAATAATCACTTGCAGACATCAACAATAATTATTTCACACACCAAAAAAAGTCCTTTAATCAATGGTTATGCTAGGAAATGCCTAGAAATAGACTGGTGTGACTGAGTCTCATTGGATCTTATGCCTAGAAAGAGATCGATGTGACTTAGTCTCATTGGATATTATACCTAGAAAGAACGAGAGTGACTCAGTCTCATTGTATCTTGATTCTTAACCCTTAAGTAGAAAGAAGTGCTACTTGGGTTAACAAGACCCACATGCAAAGAAGGTTCTCAAAGCATGTGCTACATTCACCTCCCCTTGGGATAACATTCGCCTTGGTGTGACCTTCATAACTTGAACAAGAATGTGTACTTTTTACTCATGGCATTCCCCTTCCTCGTTGTTTCATTCAATATAGATTTCTTGCATTGGACCTTGACATGTTTGTTGCTAAGTTCTAGAGCATAGTCATATTATTTTTGGGAATGCATAAAGGATTGGTGTAGAAATCTTGGAATTTGACATGTTTGTCTCTAAGTTCTAGAGCATAGTCATCCTCTCTTTGGGCATGCACGAAGGACTGGTGTGGAACTCTTCATATATTTTCAGTTGAATGATAGTGTAATCAATCACGTGATTAGGGTTTCATGTCTTTCACATTCTTCCTAAGTAGAGAAACACAAAAACGTTATGTGCTCTATTTTAGTAAACAATGCAACTCTATACAATTGGGTCTATGCTTTGAAGAAACTCAAAAGGCTTCCAATATCATGGAGCTATCTTGGCACAACTCCCCATTATCAAAATAACTTTTCTTATTCTTCACCCTAAGAAATAGAAGGTCACCCACTATAGATTCTTTGTTGGATTTTCTTAATTAATCAAAAAAAAAATTCCCTTCTTGGTGTGCCTTCAAATTTTGATTAATTTTTGCAACCCACTCATCCATCATGCCAAGAAACTTTTAGCATACATGTAATCCCATATGTTGGATCAAGCCAACTTATTGGAGTATGTTATCTTTTGTGAACTAAGGTTTCAAATGAACTCATCCTAAGGATACATGTCACACATTGTTTTTTCATCCATCTACTTGCAGATAATACACTATGGTGAGATTCCAGTATGTTCACAAGCCAAAGATAAAACTCTTCTTGAATTTTGATTTGCATTTGTGTCTCTAGTCAATACAATTGCATTAGGCACACTACAAATTCTCATCACTTCTTACCTTGTCGATAGACTGCACTAGAATGAATTGTGTCGCTTCATAAACATATCCACCATAATACCATCACTATGATAAAATCATGTTTTTTCATTTTTTTGCGTGTTCTTGTGACAAAATGAATTGTGACTACTTCCGATTTTCATTTGTATTTGGAAAAGGCAACAACCATGTTGTTGGATGCTATTTCCTTACCATAACCCTCTAATACTTGGGGCACTTGGTCACATATATTTCTATGTTCAATATTGTTTTGTCATTATAATTATGGTATTTTGATAACTTAATTGTCAATGATATTTTGGTAACTTGATTGTATTTCATATGGAACATCATGAATTTCTCTTAATATAAGCTTTCTCAACTCTTCATAGTTAGACACATAGATTTGACCTCCATTTGTGTTAAATTTGGCAACTAGGGCCAAAATCCATGTTACATTGCTCATATGATAGAGATGATATTTTTTTTGGATTCCTCTTTCAGAGAGGTGCAATATTGATCTAAGGATCATCTTGTTTGGATGAGTAGAAGTTTGATTTTGAATTTATTTTCCACACATGTGCAATTTGTCAAGGTCGGCCAGAATTGTAATGTAAGATCACAAGCCCCAAAATATATCACACACCCGTATTGATGGATATAAAAAGGAGAGACTCAACCCTCATTTGGAATCAACTTATCTCACACATTCTCTCCCCATCTGATTGGGTCATACATCCTTAGGAGACTTTCTCTCTCCACAAGTGTGAAAGAGAAGCTGGAAATTTCGGACTGTGTTAAGGGTTTTCTGTGTAGCGTTGACCAAATTTGACTTTAGGTCAACCTTGACTGTTTGATTTCGATCTTTGGGTCAAATAGCATTTTTGGGAGGTCGAATTTGGTGGCACAAAAATCGAGGAAATCTGAGTTGATTTGACTGCTGCATTGGACTTCTTTCATACCGTCTATGGCAGTTTACTTCGTGGGAACCACCCCATCCCATACCCCCAAAAAACGAAAAACACCCCTTGATCCTAACCATTCCAGATTTTTTAGTGACCTCATTACAGTGACAAATTTTGGGTGGTTGTCTTTCCAATATGGAAATGGGCCATAATCTAAGATGTACAAGTTTCTGGAATGAGGGAATGTCAGAGACATCGGTATGAGTGTATATGTATATATATATATATATATATATATATATATATATTCTTGTTTGAGGTGTCAACATCAAATTTTATCAACTTTCCGAGAATTTTTCACTTTATTCCAAATTCTGGAGGACCACAAATGTCTCTCATAGTTCAACTTCATACAAACATCAATGACATGATTGCATTCTTCAGCTACTTCTTCATAACATCTAAGCATGGCCCTACATCTCTGTAATCTACCCATAATCCATTTTACTCCTTTAACTGATCCAACATTATGGTAGGTTGGTTTTGCTATCTACCATTGTGAAGGTGCTGATAACAAGTTTTCATCATTCTCCTGGAGCTCATACTTAGACAGAAGAATGAGGGTGGATCAAAGTTCTCCATGAGATGATATTTATTTATTATAGGCTTTGGTAATAAATTATGGATCATGAGAATACATAGGGTGGTATGGAATTTTTTCCTTGAAAACCCCTCAATTCTTTTACATTAAGTGACTTTACCTGATTTGGGATAATATAATTTTAATAATTACTGGTAGCTTCATTATCTCCTAAATTTTGAGGAGTGAGGGAGGGATAGATGGATTTTATAATTCATGGCTTAATATGAATTAGAGAGGATGAACAGTTGGATCTCCCACCAATGCCTCTTGAATGCTTTTTATCAGATCTAATAATTTTAAGGTTCTCCATCTCAGTGGTTTTATTAACTATCCAATCTACAATTTTATTGGTTGACATTCTAATATTGCTAAAAGAGATGTTCATCTTGGCCTTAGCTTGTTCAAGTTAGGTTATCCTATTTTTATAAACTAATCACTTTCGTTTCCCATGGATTTTCCTACTATAATGTCAATGAGTAATTTGGAGCCCCATTCAACCTCTATTGAATAGATTCTATTCCTGATGCAAATATAGATCCTTTCTATTGAAGGTCTAGCCTTTTTACATATATATATATTTATGCCACAACGTCCCTGGTAGTCTGTCCTTTCAGGGATAGTCATAAAGCTTCTTTGATGTAATTCTTACTGTGTACTTTTGGAGAGATCCACCTTAGTTGCACTGATAAAGAGCAGAGGTCCATGCTAATATCTTGGACATGGGTGGGCATTGTAGTGTTTGTATTTCCACGTGATGGTACATTAAATATAGACAATGCATTGACTGCATTAATATGAAATTCTCACACACCCATCTAGATTCTAGTTTGATATTTACCTGGGGGTTCCTAGGCTTGAGGATCCATCAAATGCACACAAATCACTGAGTTCTGAAATATAGAAATAAGAGATATGCAACTTCAAGCTTCACAATCTGTGAAGTGCATCTCAAACCCTAGTTTATCTAGATTTTTGCTCGATGCAGGGGCAGTAGAGCATGACACACATCCAAATTATTGACTGATTTATGAAAGCTGCTGGGTCTGTTAATCATGAGGAGCTAGGAATGGATTTTGGAACCAAATGGAAAGAAGATAATTTGCAGCAAGACCATGAAGCAAGATTCCTATTCGCTGTGTAGTGGGTCTCTAACACCCACAAAATGTGGCAACGTTGGTGTTTGGGGGTTTATATGTATTTCTTTCAAGAAATTTAGGATATAATGATTGTAATATCTGTGTATAAGGGGACAAGCGTATCTCTATGTAACAGAGACAGAGAGATAATGTGCTCAGAGGAGCCTTAGTTTGCATGTGGCATTAATAATTGGCTGGAAACCATGGTTTGTACCCATGTTCTACATTAAATATTAGAGGAGGAGCTAATAAATAAATATATTGTGTTTTATGATGCCACAAGTTGTGTATTCATGTCCATTTCTGATCTTCTAGAATTAGGTGTTAAATCTCTCTTAATTCCTCCAATTATAATGTTGTATGGAAGAATGTATTTCTTAGTTTCTAATAACACTTTTTGAGATCTTGAGAAGTATTATTGGACTTACCTATGGGCTAGAACAGGGTGTGTAAATCTACACATGTGCAGACCAGAGGTGTCTTCATCAATTTTGCAGATCTGTGCATGTAGAAGCTAGAGGATTCACACCACACATATATATTCTTGTTTGAGGTGTCAAAATCAAATTTTATCATCTTTCCAAGAATTTTTTACTTTAATTCCAAATTTTGGAGGACCAAAAATTTCTCTCATATTTCAGCTTCATACAAACATCAATTACATGATTGCATATAAAATTTCACATATGACTTTCAAAACTATCCCCTTCAAGCTGGTTTTTGGTGGAATTTTCCTCAAGGATGGTTTCCTAATAATTATAACTAGTTTTTGTGTGGTACAACCATTGTTCTGGTGTTATATTTGTTTCCTACCCCGGTTTCCTCACTTACAGTGTTTTCCTAGTGGCTCTAGGGTTTTTCCTTTCCATCTTTAGCAACTTTTCTTGTTGAATCTTAAAAATGTGATATTTTTTTTTCTTTATGAGCAGCTTTTATGCAGCAAGGTTATCATTCTTGTTTTCTTTTTTGTATTTTGTATGAGATTCCTTGTATTCCTTATTAAACTAAGGGTTTAATAGAAATAAACTTGTCTGTCACATACTTTATTCTTTTAGATATATCTAAATAAACAAAAAACCAGGAATGTGTGTTTGCCATTCTTTTTTTCCCTTTTCATCTCCAAGGATCAGAAAATTTCCCAACCAGTTTCCATCCTTCCAAAATATGTTCACATAAAAATTATAAATGGAGTGTCTTACCTACACTGGTTGTTAATTTTGGATATCCTTCAGCAACAATCGAAATTATCTTTCATACAGTGAATGAAGAGTCCCATGGACTTTAGAAAATATGGGCCTCCACCAAATATCTTGCCTCTCTTTCTTATTGGAGAGGATAGCAGTCAAAAAAACCCTTTGGTATCACAAAGGCAGAAGTTCCATCCTAAAAATATAAAAATATTATAATGATTTGGGGAAGCTTCTATTTTGTCCAACAAGTCAATAAACTGGTCAGTTGCAAGCAACAATTCTGTAAATTAATGTTTCAAAACATTTTTTCTTCATGGTATACATGCTTGCACACAAACTAGTGTGAAATATTTCAAACCTAAATGACATTGAAGATAGGTTTTCTCTTCATTGGACAAACCCTCTAAATGGGTATTTATACACCCCCGTAGATTCAAATAATGTACAAATTTACTTTTTGTTCTAAGATGGAAAAAAAAGGACCTGGAAATTGATCTAAACCCCTCGCATTATCAAGAATGCTTGCTAGTTGTGCTTCCTTTAGTGGTTTGTTTTTTCAAATTTAATGTGGGTATTGTGTTCCTCTTGGACACTGCAATTTAGTAGTGTAACTATTTGTGCCTTTGAGTCAGTATGTAGTCCCTGATTTATGATGTTTTTGTGTGGTGTGTAATGAAGGCTTAAATTCTATAAAATGAAATGCCAAATGTAATAACCTGGGCCTATGCTTTTTTGACAACAAATAGTCTAGTAAAATAAAATATACCTTCTTTCTCAAATTTCTGTTTATAGAAAAAGTTGAATTACAAGATATCTGCAATAGCAATTTGCTTATCTTGAGTTATAAATTTTCTTGTTAGTGTTTTTCCTTTACTGCCCAACCATTATGCAACAATGTTTCTAGAAAGCTTTGTGACATGACCAAGAACTGATATTTAACTGAATTTGTCCTCTCAAGATCAACTGATGCTTAAACATGCAGAAAACCATGTCAAGTGTAGGGTCTACATCCTAACAAACATAACTTCCATCCATAGTGAAATTGATGCAATCCAAGGTGAACTTGTCTACGATAATGTGATCTACAGTATTTTTTTTTCATATCAAAAGATAAATTCAATGATTGAGAAATGGATGGTTTAAAATTTAAATTCTCGTGGGGTTGTTTTATACATAGTCTTGCACAAGTTAACTTGTATTGCATAGTCTAGTAACCATATTCATGACCAGAACTAAACCTTAAAAGTAACAGAGTTTTCAACTCTTCAGTGCTTATACGTCATAGAACTTATGAAGTAAGATAGAGCTACAAGTCATAAAACATAATTGTGATATGGTTTTTGGCTCTCAAGTGCTTGAAATATATATAATTTTGACTTTGACCTGGAAAAGCTTAGGGTTTCAACAGATTTTTATGCCCCCATAGCGTTGTTGCATTTTATTTTTCAGTAAGTGCTTACAGGTAAAAATAATAGCAATATCTTACTGAATTTTCACAGGGATTTCATTAAACATGAAGTCTTCTTCCTCCCTATTTTGTACAATGTAGACCATGCTTAACTAATGGCAATGGCCACATGCATTTATGTTAAGGTGTGCCTTTCCTTCCAATGTCTTATCCAAGGGTCTGAAATATGACCTATGGGTTGGATAGAATACACATACTAAATAATTCCTTGAAACATGCAATTGTATACATAGTTCCTTCCATGGATAAATATAAAGCTACTCTGTATCTGTACATTAAATTTATCCATCAAGGTATATTTGTTTGATGAACATGACTCTAACGGTAATATTTGTGTGAAGCCTTCTTAAAATTATAGAATGCTAAAATTTTGATTACAAATGACCTCACATCATCCATAAGGTTTAAACAGGGCATCAAGTAACTACGACAACAGTTATACTTGAAAATGTGAATCCCAGGTTTTCTCCTACAAGTAAAAAGAATAACCTCTACCTACATATGCCTTGGTCCATCATTAGTGGTTTTGATGTGATAGTAGGTTGTCTCCTACTGTGTCATTTCTTAGTAAGAAATCCTTTTATATGCAGCATTAAGGATTTGATTAGTTGAACTTGGAACATAAGGCTAATGTTAGATATAAGTAATTCATCATTGGTTTCTCAGATTTTGAACCGGTGAGACTCACGGTCCCAAAATAACTCCAGACTTATTTCCTTATTTCCTCCTAAAAATGGGGATGTTTGGGAAAAATCTTCCATGGCTATCCCTTGTGTAAGATGGCAGCAGTTTCGCCCTAGTTCCCCCAAAAATTATTCACTAACTAGTTCAACATTCAAACCATGAAAAATGCCAAATATTATCTATTCAGAGGGTTATAATTTTGTGTTAAACACAACTAGCCTATGTCAGATTCCATGTTCATTTTGTATGGGTTTACCAGCAAATCATTTTTTTGTCTGGAATGGGGTCAAGATCTTGGGAAATTGCTTTGGGGATAATGTGAGACCCTGAACAATGAAAATTTCTTGGGAAATGTCACTTGAGGGATATAGTAAAGCCCTGAATGGGGTCAATATATTCAGACACGTTGTTTCAATGGATAAAGTAAATCCCTAAAAGCTTCATATGAAATCCTGCTTATTCCTAAGGGACCTATGATAAAAAGACATGACAAGAAGTTGAATACCAATGACCATTGGGCATTAGAAACCAATCAACCCATGACAACATTTGAGCTGAGAAAATAGAAATAAAAAGAATTTGTTATCACTCACCATGATAAATATATTGGGAAGTGGATGTTTCAACATAAGAAGACTACTGAAGTGAGGGTAGATTGATCTTACCCTTTGTAGCCCATTGTGTTGACATTTACAATCTGAGATTTTTTTTCAGATGGTGAGAACCCTATGAGTTTACTGATTAGGTTGTGGTTACTCAGATAATTTACTTTATCTTGAAATTTCTCTAATGTCATTACTTGTTTTGTCTTCATTAACTTCCTCAACCATCCCAAGACAAGGGTAAGAATGTTTTGCCTGAGCAAACCATTTGCCCCTAGTCCTCAATTCATTGGACCTCCATTTATTGACCCCATTATGCATTTTCTCATTAAATCACTCTAAAATAGGAAGGACTTAGTCCACTCCTTCTTACAACCTTCTAGAATATTAGTGCTTAATTTTCAATTTCTAGACACTTACAGGCTGATGTGGAAGACTATTAAACTGGGATACTGCAGGCAAATATACCAATACAGAAACAATACAAGTAGGATAGGATTGTGAGATAACAAAGTTGAATTTATAAATTTCTGTTAGAGGTAAACTGTAACATTTGTGTCTCTTTCTTAAGGGGTATAACTACCACCGCTATAAAAATTCTGCTATGAATAATCCTGTGAGCACCAAACACCACCCTGAATGAATGAAGTTAAACATTAGCACTGACTGAGATAGAGTCTCGGTGGACTAAAAATGACACAATTAGAGTTGTTGGGATCTATGGCAGACTGCTATGAGAGCCAGAGCTAGAAACATTTCTTCTTCTTGTTGTCTATGGAGCTGGAATTTTGTCATTGAACTTGGAGATATGGCGGCCTAATCAAGCTTATTTTGTGATTTACGTATTATAGGGATCCTTTTTTGTTGTTCCATTGATGGTATTTATCTTCTTGTTATGTGCCACTGTGATCATTGTGTTTATTTTTTAACCTTTTACTAATACTTCAAAGTTACCAATTTCTACTCCCCTTTTCCTATTATTTGTTTCAGTTTCCTACCAAGTCCCATGCCCTTTACATATAATACTTGTGATTACTAAAGTGGATAATAGTGTGCACAACAAACATTAAAAGAAAAAAAGAAAAACAAGCCCCACTTGTTGCGTTGTACGTGGCTTTACTACATCAAACCAGAAACAAACGATTCAAGTCATCGGTTTGAATCAATTTTTTCCACAAAATGGTTGAACTGGTTTGAACCAACTGGTCCTGTTTGGCCCTCATAACACTAGCCCATACACACTGTATGACCAAAAGGCCATGGCCTGACAGGTCAACCACACCAAATTCAGAGTGATAGATATGGGCAGTAACATGTGTAGTGGAACCGATAAACCACAATCTCTCAGGCCACAACCACTCATCAACCATTGGCATATTTCTTTATCTCCCCCCGCCAACTATTACAAGCTCACTGACGAATTACATAACAATGTAAGAAAAAAGGAAAATTCTATGCATAGGAAGTAGGTAAATATGTAAGTACAAATGGTAAATTTTAGTTGATAGGCTGTATAATTGAAAAAACTCTCACTATAAAAAGATAAAGCAACATTCCATGTAAAGTAAAAGGGAGAACTTAGAGATTTAATGACCTTCCTTTAAAAAAATTTGAAAAGATTTTCCTTTTATAAAATTCCTACGATAGGCATCACATGAAGTATATCCCAAAAACTACCTGCAAAAGTTGAATAGATACAATTTTAGAGTCACTGGATGATTTTCTATAGTTTGAAGTAATAAAACTCCAAACTATAACAAGTACACCGAATTTTAACTGCATGTGACAATCCATATTCATTTATAACAAAATAGGTGATATATAGGATGAGTTAGCCTTGCATATAGACACCATATATTATAAAAGGAACTAAACAAATGATAAAATATGCTTGGCATCATGCTATAACATATCATGGCCAGCTCACTATCTCCTTTCTCATAAAATATATGAATGTAAGAAATACCATCTTAGGCAGATTCAGACAACATCAAATAATACTTCACTAGTCAAGATTGTTGCCTTTAACAAATGGCTCTGGCCTTCCTCATTGAACCTTGATCCACCTCTTATGATACCATGAAGATCCATACCATCATGGATACTATAATTGGTTTTTATCCAAAATGTATAAGCATTGTAAAAATACATAGATGTCAAAAAATATTTTGTGGATATAGGCTCATACACATAATTGCAATCTTCACTATGCCAAATTCACCAACCAATATTACTAAAACAACATGATTTCCCAACTTTTAACATGAAATTTACAATAAGCACCATCTAAGAATACAAAAAATCAATAAGGCAGTGAGCACTACCAACATCAATCAGTGATCAAGATTATTATTACTGTTTTCTAATAACAACATCCAGTTGTTATAATTTGTGGTTGAACTAATCCCATGATGGCAGAAACTAGAAAGGAGAGACTTGTCACTAGCACCAGTGAGTTCATATTCAATCTCCTTATATTCACTCTCAAAATCATAAATCAACCTAATTAAGTTTAAAAGTTTATTTGCAACACATAATCACTTGCAGGCTAGCAGGCAATTATCGTTGCATTTGAAGCATAACAAGTTGCTTTGGTACTTCTCTAATTCAACAGGTTTAAATTTAATTTGATTTCTAATGCTTTCTCTCCTTGTTGGGTTAATGGCAATGGAATATGAAAAAATATTCTATAAGGATTTCTCAATAGTGAACAAGGACGTCCAACTAAACTCTACACAATTGTGTCATCTTAGCTCCAGTAAATAATAGAAATGACACTAAAACTCGCTAGATTTTTAAGATGTTGTGGCACATGCAATTAAGTCAATCTAATCACAGATTCAGTCCAGGAACAAAGTGACATGAAGAGGAATTAATAGACTGCATAGCAATGGTTGCTTCTTAGATGTCCAAATGCATGTTGTTCCACAATTCCTACACGATGTCTTTCAAATGTAGCACAATCAAATCATATCTTCAGGAAATCCTTCTTTATATTGTTTGAAGGAAATGCTCAAGGTTTTGAATACAGTTCTACATTCAAATATTCAAACTACCTATGTTGAATACAAGAATTCCGGCCACGAGAAGTTAATCAGGTTGGTAAGAGAAAGGTATTGTCTTAGCTCCCATGGGGACTCAAATCTCACAAAAGTGGCCAGCTTGCCCCTACTATTTCTATTTTTTTCTTCAAGTCAGTTTTACTATATTAATCTTGGTTCTTTCATCCTTATTGTAATTTCTGTCTACGCAACTTTTCTTCTAATTTTTGTGCATGGATTTTATGTCTTTCTGTTTCAAAATTGTATTGTTGGAAAGTAATATGTATTTTGTTGTTGTCATCAACACATCTTCATATATATGTTGATTATTCTGGATACTTTTGATCTTAAATAGGAAAATAGACATTCTACTACATTCACTTGGATAATCAGTACAAGATGGTCGGGGGGAGAGCTCTAGTCAATAAGGAAGTTGTTATAGTGGTTGGCATTTTTGCACCTGTTTACTTGTGGGTTTTATTTACATAAACAGGTACTTCATTATCTATGTATATCTGAATGATACATAGGTACTACTTTCATTTTTGTTTGTTAGAATGTGTGGTTAATGTGCATATTTAAATGATAAGGATTACATTTTTTAGTGCAGATGGATTTCTTCCCAAACTTTCATTTTTTAAATTAAATCTAGGTCTAGATCCCTTTTGATTGGCTTACGTGTCAAGCTGATCCTTACTTCTTTCTTTGTGTTTCTAAAGAATTAGAAATTATAATAATCTATTTGCAGTGTTAGAATCTTTGCTACCAGGGCCAGGCCTAGAATCAGAGTAGTTAATTGTATTCTTTATGAAGTCCACACTTTTTAAACCTAAGCACTCTTACTGCAAATGAAATTATGTTCCTTCTTTAGAATTGGGTTCATATAAACTCCCTTTTAAATTATATTTTCTCATTCCCCTATTTCTATTTTTTATTTCTTTATTTTACTTATCTTAACTATGATCTATGTCAAGTTAAAAAATATTTTTCTTCCAATTATTCCTTAGTCAAACTCTGCTTATTCCTATATCAGATCCATGTTAAACTTGTCTCTTTCCCTGTGAGTCAAACACACCAGCATCAACTCTCATTTTAAATGATTCCGCTGCTAATTTTTTTCCAAGTCCAACTCACTCACACTCTAGCATCACTGAATTGTTTGCCAGGCCAAGCTTTACAATTTTTTTTTTTCTAACAAGCTATTCACTGTATTATTTGGGATTATTAGCATGTCATGAAAATTTCTTCGTAATATGCTTAGATTTGATGTTCTTCTGGGACTGCAATTATATCCGTGTGAGTCATTTCTTCTTTCTTTTCTTATGTAGGACAAAACCAAGTAAAGTTGGAAGTCAATCATGCAAATCTCTATAAATTATTGGAGTAATTGCGAGCCTTTATTGCCTATGGTGTGCCAGTCAGATCTACTGGTGAAGTCCACATCAACTAGTTGTTGGTGAAGAAGCTGACCTTGGAGTACTTGTATTTCTCACAATTTATTTATTTCTTCCACATTTCTTCTACATCGCAACTATTCATCCTAATGAGTCTTCACGGTTAAATGTGGAATTGCCATTATGAAATTGAAATTCAGTCTTAATGAGATCTGGATTTGATACCTGAGTGCTGACTCAAGAGTCAAGAAAAATCATATTTATCTAAGGGTGCCATGCCTAGCTGCTATCCAAAGTACCTTTCTTCCATTTCAGTTTCGTGTGGCATTTTTATGGGAACTATATGGTTCTATTCTTTCGTCAATTTCACCACACAATTAGTAGATTCCACCAAATTTGAAACAAAGTGGATAGTAATACTACCAACAGATTTTGAATGCTTTATATAGTAATAAAACCTTGGCTCATACACCAATTAATTATATATCATATTCCACAACTACTATATCACTCAGGTTAGGCTGCGTTCGCTCTCCATAATCATTAAAGACTATGTTGTGCTACTTATTGGCCGGTCAAGAAAAAATTAGTTATGTTGGGCCAAGCTTCCATGCTCCACAAATGGGTAGGCCTACTACTACAGGGTAAGTCACAGGGTACTGATCTTGTGCGTTGTATTGGAATTATTAGTGACCTTTTCAGTCCCTTTGGAATGGTCAGGTAGTTTTCCATGGATGCTAAATGTTGGTAAAACCGGTGAACTTTCCACAACTTGATCCCAAAAATGTAATGTTTGTGTTGGTTCAATTTCCATCAATCTTGATTTTGTAGTCGTACCACTGCTTAATTCACTCACAATAATTTTATGTAATTCATTCGGAATCAATTTTCAGAAATATTCTTGTTAGCTTTATATCTCAACTAGTTTGCATATTCAAGAAGAAGATATGATTTGGATGGTTTGTTGAACCTTGGTCAGTTGGATGAGATGTCTTGTCCTCTATTTGAACCCTTTTCTTGTTTAAATAATTTAATAAATTGCTGATTTTGTGTAGCAATTTCAATGTACCCATAATTAAAGGAATACTTATCAAGTTATGATCAGGTGATCATGTCCAAGAGGAAAAAAATGCTCAAAATTGGAACTGCTCAGAATTGGTTGCAAACTGAAAAACCGGATAGGCCTCGTTGCTGTGATTCTAGCATCGTGAACGAGACCCAAATCCGATGTCGTATGAGGAATATATTGAAGTTTTAAAATGCCAAATAACCTTCAAAACAGGACATTTGAACTCAAAATTTTGTGTCATCTTTAGAAAAAAAAATTATGGCAAAATTTCATTTTTTAAAGGTTTTTTTGGAGGCCTATCAGAGGGTGCCATGTGGCCTTTCCGAAGGCTGCTGTTTGGTCTCAATCTAGTCTCCTAAATTGAGCTCATTTAATTGTCAACCAGGATTTGTAAACTGCTGAAGTGAAGTGTACTGTATGTACCTAGGTGTTTGTTTCCTAATGCGTTGTGTGTAGTGTTTTGTGATTTTTTTGGTCTTTTGTGGTGATTTATGATGTTTTTGGTCTTTTGGTAATTTTATGTTCACAAGGGAAATGCCTAGAAAGTTGATGGAAATGAGCTGATGATTAAAAACAGAGTTAAACCTAATTGATGGATAACAAATGGCAAATGCAATTGGAAACACTGAAGCTGAATCTAAACTATGACTAAATAAAAGCAAAGCTTGATAATGACTTTCAAACAAATGATTCAAAACACAAACTAAACTTGAGAAATGATCACTAAGCATGCAAATCCTCTAACTAAATAGTTAAACAACTAATCTTACAATGATGCAACATTTTTGTCCTTAATTAGAGATTTGAAGCAGATTTGGAGGAAAAACATTGATATCATCCTAAGATCTTCTATTCTAGGACTAGTTCCTAGTTCTATTCTGCAATTCAATTGAATGTCACAAAACCTTTACTCAAGAGTTATTGATTTCTTTTTCAAAGTAGTCTTTTGAGGGAGAGCTCTGTTTATGAAATGATGAGGAAATTGTAGAGGTACTTCAGGCCTTAAAATGATGTTGTCTTCTGTTCATATGGTTATAGATCAATTATGGATTTTAGAACAAGAAGAGGTTTGTGAATAATGAAGGCTGTTTTGTTAATCCTAACAACTGAAGTTAATCTAATGTGCAGTGGATGACAATCTGGATGTGGAGTGCAAGTGCAATGAGTTAATCTAAGAATGAACTTAAGATGCCACTAATCTAAAACAATGCTAAACTACAAGTCATTATCAAACCCAAAATAAAATAACTGAATCATGAATTAAGTGCAATGAAACTCCGGAGCATCCTAACTATGATATCATGCATTATTCTATGAAATTACACAATCTGTTTGTCCATCATTATTGATATTTTGGAATAATTCCTTCTTTTGGAAGAGCTAGAACAATTCTGACTGTGTAATTGAGTGCAAATGCAAACATAAAGGACTGAAAGCAAATGAAAAAATAAGATATCATATCCATATCCTACTCGTCATTATGATGTCTTGGGCAAGCGTTTAAGAGCAAGAACAGAGATGATACTTAGTAAAAACACATAACTAAATCATTCATTATCACGGTCATGTCTTGAACTTCTTAAGAATTTCTTGGAAGAGTTTCTTCTTGTGGAAGAGTGATTGGAACAAGTGTAACTGTGATGATGAACAACAAAAACTACAACTAAGTCCTGCAGTACTATAGCCATTTCCCATTCATCATTATAATCTGTTGGAAGAGCTTCTTCTTGTGGAAGAATTAGAATGAGTACAACTACAGTAGCTAATTAAAAACAACTATGAATTCAACTTCTAATCCTACAATACTATAGTCATTTCCCATTCATCATTATAGTCTTTTGGAAGAGCTTCTTCTTGTGGAAGAGTTAGAATGAGTACAACTACGATAGCTAATTAAAACAACTATTAATTCAAATTCAAAACGTAAAGGCAGCTAGAAGACTTATCTAATTTACGCAAAATAAATCCATGCAAGAGGCAGGGGCCCTCTACCACCTGACGGAATTCAACTCCAAATTAAATCAACGCCTTCACAACAACACTATCTGCTTCATTAAAGATGAAAGAACTTGAACATAACACTCTGCGTCTTCAGAAATGTAGCACAGAGTCTAAACAAAATCTAGCATAAAATCTAACATCAAATCTAACATAGCTCTCGGTTTCCCAAGTGTTTATAAAGAAAATGCACATAACAAGACTTGCAACAATTCAGGAACACTGTCTTTCCTTATCGGAATCACATTAGGACTCTTGAAGTGGCTGCGTGAAGAGGGAAAAGACATCTGGACTGAGACAGTCCTAATAGAAGTCTGCTTTCCTAAATGTGTTCCCACGTTCCAAAACCGTACCCAGAATTCGTTTCTTCCTCCATGATGAGCAAAGAACCATGTAGACATGACGTGGATTATGCCCATATGCGGTTTTCCTTGAGAGGCCACCTGGAACATACTCAAACGTGAAGGCAGCTGCAGAATCGCCGGTTAGCTACGGAATGTCTGCATTCTGCAGCTAGTTCCGGTCAAAATGCTTTACAATGGCAAAAATCACAAAACTTAGCAAGTCAGTCATGTAAATAATTCTAGAAGTAATTTTAACTATATTCTTTGATCAATTGGGTCTAGGATAGCAATGGAAAAGGGAAAATGAGGTAAAATGAGGTGAAAGAAAGCACAATTTTGAGGCTCAACAGCTGCCACGTGGCCCCAGGCCAAATGTTTATGATTGTTAAAAAATTATGTTGTGGGCAGCCCGACCCGAGCTGAACGCATTCGGGTCAGTCGGGCATGACCCAACCCAAACATTCATGGGTCACCTTGTAGCGGGCTCATGCAGAAGCTGAACGTGAACAGAGATGGGCGGAGGTTGACCCGACTTGCATGTGGATGGGTCAATAGTCGGGTCGACGGTTGCGTGTTGAACAGTGGAATAGGGTTTTGGATAAGCCCCAGGGCTAAAGATTAATCATGTGACCTCCAACGCAAGACTAGGAGCTAAGGTATTTGAAACCAGCGGAGATTTGGGCTAGCCGCCGGGTGCTAACCTTCGTCACATAGGACCACGAGCGGTAACCACAAGCACAGTTTTAAACTTATCCGCCAGCTCACTACCAGTTCGGAAATCCAGCATGTGAACACGCTTCCATCTAACCATTAAATTTAATTTTTCCGCTAAATGTGGGTGCGGTTCCGCCATTTCTGGCGCTCCTAACTGGAGTTAGCCAAATTTGGTGGGGTTTTTTTGTGAGATTAGGCAAAATACTGTTTTTGCCATAACTTATGGAATATTGAACCTTTTTGGACAAAATCTTAGTCAATTTCGACTATTCTAAGCATTCTCGAGCCATTGGAATATGTTTTAGAGCCAACAAAGGCATCTTTTAGCCGTTTTTTCTTCAGGGAAGCTTGGAGAGCCATCAGGGCCATGAGGGAAATGGAGCTGCATTGGGCTACACTTCACTATTTTAGGTGAAATAAAAGCCATAATTAGCTTATTTCTATCTTCTAAATTCATTTCCATAGCTTTTTCAACTTTTTAAGGATTTTTTTCACTGTAAAACCAATTTGAGCATCATAATCTATCAAGGACATGCCCATTGAGAGCCTTGGAACCGACAGATGTAGCCCAGGAGGGGTGAACTGCCTCATCATGTTGCTGTGTGTTTATGGTGAATTTATTCTGCTATTTATTTCATATTCAAGTTGTTAAACAGTAAATTTAAATAAAATTCCCTCACACTTAAACTCATAAACAATTACCAAGAACTCTTTGTTTTACTTGCAAGACCTTGCAAACACTTTGCACACTTAATTTAATGGAAATGAATACTTTGAACAATAGTACAAATAATTTCATTTTCAGATCAAATGGTATCAGAGCTAAGGATTTGAGCCTTAGGATCTGGAGTTTTACTCAACATTTGTTTTGTGCAAAGATATAGTTGATTGTTTGCAAGTTTTGATGCTTACTAGCCTTAAAATTAAGAGAGGTGAAGGACACTTGGTTAGTGCAAAAAGCAATCCACAACCAAGAAGGGCCAGAGATCCACCTCCAAGAGCCATAGAAGCAGCTTCAAGCATGTCTTCAAGAGAGGGAGAAACTCCGGAAGATATGGATCCCAAGGAAGAAGAACGGGTATTCTGGAAATCTTTCTTGTATATGACTGAGATGGTGAGGATACTCTACAAAGAAAGGAGTGATAGGCTTGTTGGAGAAGGGTCTAAAAACCAGAAAGAAGGAGAGGGTTCTTCAGGAGGAAATAAAAGTGATGACAAGTCAAAGAAAGGACACGAAGGAAATTGTGATCCACCATCCCCATCTTCATCTTCTTCCTCTACATCGTCATCCTCAACTTCAGTGAATCAATCTCACAAGTCTAAAACCACTGGTAAAAGTCCATTTTTAAAGCTTGATGTCAAATTTGAGTTGCCTATTTTTAACGGTGAAGTCAATGCAGAGAAACTTGACAATTGGATCAGACAGTTGGAAGTTTAATTGAGGATACAGAACCTTCATGATGACGACACCAAGATACTGTTAGCCTCGTTGAGAATGGATGGAGCAGCATTGGTATGGTGGGAAGCCAAGACCAAGGATGAAATTAAAAAACATGGTAAGATCACTTTATCATGGGCTGAATTTATTACTGCAATTAAAAATCAATTTTATCCATTAGCTCATTTACAAAAGGTTATCATGAACTAGCAAAACTTCAGGCAGCTTAAGGGACAAAATGTACACAACTACACCCAAGAGTTTAGGAGAAGAGCACTCTTATTAGGGGTATACTTACAAAGTCAAGATACTTTGTTGAAATATATAGGTGGTTTGCACAACTACCTTAAACATACTATCCTTATGTTCAATCCTACTAGTCTAGATGAAGTTTGTGTACAAGCTACGCATTTAGAGGCTAGAGGGAAAAACACTTTTGATGAGGGTAGAAATAAGCCTTTTAAGGGAAATAACAAAGATTAAACCTTTAAGGGAAAATGAAAAAAGAATGTATCTTTCAAACAAGAGGGTGAAAAATTAATATGTAAACATTGTTCAAGAGAAGGCCATGAAGAGAAAAACTGTTGGAAATTACATCCTGAAAAAAGAACTCAGTTTAACAAAAACAAAAAAAAGAAGAAAACTGCAGCTACTACAACTACACCACAAGACTTAGGTGATGATTCAGGTGACGAAACCAAAATTGCAGCCATGGGTTTGAAAAGTATGAAGGGAAAGGAAACTGAAACTAAGCCAAGCAATAGTACTTCAAATTGTCATGTACAAGCTCCAAATGAGGAAGACAGAATTGAATTGTTCCATGTGAGGGTAGTCTCAAAACATAAATTGACACACTGTTTGACATTGGGTCACAAAAAAATCTCATCTCAGAAGACTTGGTCAAATAGCTTAAACTTGAGACCATTCCGCATCCAAAGCGTTATCCACTTGGGTGGATATGCAAGGATGAAAACTTACGAGTCTCAAGAAAGTGCATATTGCAATTCGCGATTACTGCACACTTTATTGACACAGTTGAACTTGATGTAGTACCGCTTAATATATCAGGAATTGTTTTGGGAAGTCCTTACTTATTTGACAGGAAAGAGATCTTCCATTGCCATGAAAATAAGTATCATCTCTTTAAAGATGGCAAGGAGTTCATTGTGAGAGCACATCGCAAGAAGGAAAATATAGCGATGGTAAATGCAGGACAGGTAAAAAGGCTAGTGAATTCTAGTAAGAGTTTTTTACTTCTTATGGTTAAGCCCAAGGTTGATGTGAATCATGAGTCATTTGAAAATTGTGATTCCAAGCTTAAATCAGATTTATATGATGCAGTTGATGCACATCATGAGATGTTTCAGGAACCGACAGGTTTACCTCCTAAAAGGGAGATTCAGCATGAAATCCATTTACATCAAGATTGTCCTCTTCCTAACATAGGCATGTACCGCATGTCTATCATGGAGAATGCTGAAATCAAGAGGCAAATTAAAGAATTTTTGGACAAAGGATTCATACGACCAAGCACTTCACCATGTGGGTCACCGATAGTGTTGATTCTAAAGAAAGATGGAACTTGGCGCATGTGTGTGGACTTCAGGGCATTGAACAAGATAACGGTAAAGAATCGTTACCCACTCCCAAGGATAGATGATTTGTTAGATAAGCTGAAAGATGCTAAATATTTCACTAATTTAGACTTGCGTAGTGGTTATCATCAAGTTAGAATTGCAGAAAGTGACATTTGGAAGACAACATTTAAAACCAAACAGGGACTCTTTGAGTGGCTTGTTATGTCGTTTGGTTTATGCAATGCACCTGCAACTTTCATGCGGGTCATGGATGATGTATTACGTCCTTTTCTTGATGATTTCGTTATTGTCTACTTAGATGACATCTTAATTTTCAGTAAGAATAGAGAAGAGCATGTCATGCATGTTAAGAAAGTACTTGATATTTTGAAGAAAAATCAGTTGTTTCTTAAAATGTCAAAGTGTGAACTTGGAAAGACTTCTTTGGTTTATTTGGGACACATAGTAGGAGGAGGTGCTTTGAGAATTGATTCTTCTAAGGTAGAAGCCATTGTGAATTTTCCTACTCTCAAATCCATTACAGAGGTAAGAAGTAAGTTTGGGTGCAGCTCAGTATTGGAGGAAGTTTATTTCTAACTTCTCTGCCATAGCAGCTCTTATGCATGCAGTGACTAGTGTGAAGCGTGCTTTCCAATGGGGAGGCAAGAAACAGAAAGCTTTTGAGTCTTTGAAAGAGAAGATAAGTTCAGCTCCAGTCCTTGCCATTCGAGATTCAGAGTGATGCTAGTGATTACACCATGGGTGCAGTTCTCTTACAGCATAGTAAGCCTATCGTATTTCATTCTGAGACATTTAATGGTGCTGTTGTGAATTATCCTACATATGATAAGGAGTTGTATGCGTTGGTACAAAGCGTCAAAAAGTGGAAACACTATTTTATGGGAAAATAAATAGTTGTTCATACTGACCATCATCCTTTACAGTACGTGTAGTTACAAAGTAAATTGCAACAGTCATGACATTTCAGATGGATGGGTTTCCTATAAAAATTTCACTTGGTAATAAGGTACAATAAAGGTATTTACAATAAAGTTGTTGATATGCTTTCAAGGCCTATTATTAGTGCTACTACTTTACTTAAGAATGATTCTATTGTACATGAAAGCTACATAGAACAGTATGCATTAGATGTTGATTTTACGGATGTGTAAGTTAACTTGAGTGAAGGGAATCATGTTGAGGAGAATGATTATCATTTGCATAATAATTTTCTGTTTCATATGGGCAAGTTATGTATACCACAGGGGGAGAGAATAAGCATCATGAGAGAAGCTCATTCTTCTCTTATTGCTAGACATTTCGGGGTAAGAAAAACGGTGGCACATTTATAGAGGTATTGTTATTGGCCTCGCATGGTAGATAGTGTTTCACGTTTCATTAGAGGTTGTTCATTATGTGCTACAAGCAAGCCTAGCAATAGGAAGCTTGGTTTATATACGCCATTTTCGGTACCTTCTAGACCATGGGAAAGTGTTTCTATGGATTTTTTTGGAGGTCTACCATTATCTAGAAAGCAACATGATTATCTTTATGTAGTAGTTGATCGATTCAGCAAGATGTGTATTCTTATGCCATGTAAGAAATATATAACTATTGAAAAAACTACAAATTTATATTTTCAACATGTATGGGTTCATCATGGTTTGCCTACTTCTATTGTTAGTGACAGGGATTCCAAGTTTGTTGGGAATTTTTGGTCCAATCTATGGAAGATGATGGTCACCAAGTTGAAGAAGAGTATTGCTTTCCATCCAAAAACAGATGGCCAAATAGAGGTAGTGAACAAAACCATTGTACATATTTTGAGAGGTTATTGCAGCAAGCATCCAAAGCTTTGGGATGAGCACTTGCATTACATTCAACATGCTTACAACCGGGCCAGGCACTCTTCTACAAATACTTCACCTTTTGAAGCTTGCTTTGGGTATTTGCCTAAGTCACCTTTAAATTTCACTCTTGATAAGTATGTGGCCATTGACGGGCATAGTGAAATTGACAAAGCTCGCATGTTCATTGAAATAATTCAGCTCATACATCAGCAAGTTCAAGAATAGCTTGAAAAAATTCAAGGCAAGTACAAGTAGAGGCATGATAAACACAGAGTTGATCATAAGTTGCAAGAAGGGGATGAAGTATGGCTACATATTAATAAGGAAAGAATGCAAGGAGAAGGTAAAAAGCTGAAGCCTATTCATTATGGTCCATTCAAGATCCTTAAACAAGTTGGAAATAATGCTTTTCAACTACATTTTCCTTCATATATGCAAATGTATTCCGTTGTGAATGTGGAAAATTTATGTTTGTATGAACCTCCTTTAATTACTGATTATGAAAGTGACATTCAGCTGCCATCCATAGAGGATTTCTAGCCAAATTTTTTGGATGAGTTGAAAGAGGATGTTATCCTTGACATAAGGACACACACTTCGAGGGGAGATGTTGATTATGTTTGGGTTGGTCTTAAAGGCAGCAAACCAAGTAAGGAAAAGTGGATTGAGGTGGAAAAGGTGAGGGATCTGTCCCCTCATTTTCTTAACAAGTAATTGAAGGCTTTTGGGGTCCAAAAGCTTCCTAAAGGGGAGGTTTGATCAGGTGATCATGTCCAAGAGGAAAAAAATGCTCAAAATTGGAACTGCTCAGAATTGGTTGCAAACTGAACAACCAGATAGGCCTCGTCGTTGCAATTCTATCAACGTGAACGAGACCCAAATCCGATGTCGTATGAGGAATATATTGAAGTTTTAAAACACCCAATAACCTTCAAAATAGGACCTTTGAACTCAAAAAAAAATTTCATCTTCAGAAAAAAATTTATGGCAAAATTTCATTTTTTAAAGGTTTTTTTGGAGGCCTATCAGAGGGTGCCACGTGGCCTACCCAAAGGCTACCATGTGGCCCCAGGCCAAAGGTTTATGACTGTTAAAAAATTATGTTGTGGGCAGCCCGACCCGAGCTGAACACATTCAGGTCAATCGGGCATGACCTGACTCGAACGTTCACGGGTCACCTTGTAGCGGGCTCGTGCAGAAGCTGAATGTGAACGGAGATGGGTGGAGGTCAGCTCGACCTGCACGCAAATGGGTCAGCAGTCGGGTCGACGGTTGTGTGTTGAACAGTGGAGTTGGGTTTTGGATAATCCCCAGGGCTAAATATTAATCATGTGACCTCCAACGCAAGACCAAGAGCTAAGGTATTTTGAAACCAGTAGAGATTTGGGCTAGCCCCCAGGTGCTAGCCCTCATCACATAGGACCACGAGCGGTGACCACGAGCACAGTTTTAAACTGATCCGCCCACTCACTACCAGTCTGGAAATCCAACATGTGAACGCGCCTCAATCTAACCGTTAAATTTAATGTTTCGGCTAAATTTGGGCATAGTTTTTCCATTTTAGGGTGGACCGCCATTTTTGGCACTCCTAACTAGAGTTAGCCAAATTTGGTGGGGTTTTTTTTGTGACATTAGGCAAAACATTGTTTTTGCCATAACTTCTGGAATATTGAACCTTTTTGGATGAAATATTAGTCAATTTCGACTATTATGAGCATCCTAGAGCCATTGGAATAGGTTTTAGAGCCAACAGAGGTGTCTTTCAACCATTTTTTCTTCAAGGAAGCTTGGAGAGCCATCAGGGCCATGAGGGAAATGAAGTTGCATTGGGCTACACTTCACTATTTTAGGTGAAATAAAAGCCATACTTAGCTTATTTCTATCTTTTGAATTCATTTCCATAGCTTTTTCAGCATATTTAGGCTTCTTTTTCACTGTAAAACCAATTTGAGCATCATAATATATCAAGGACATGCCCATTGGGAGCCTTGGACCCGACAGATGTAGCCTAGGAGGGGTGAACTGCCTCATCATGTTGTTGTGTGTTTATGGTGAAGTTATTCTTTTGTGTATTTCAGATTCAAGTTAAATATTAAATTTAAATAACATCCCGTCACACTTAAACTAATAAAAAGTTACCAAGAACTCTTTGTTTTACTTGCAAGACCTTACAAACAATTTGCACACTTAATTTAATGGAAATGAATACTTTGAACAACAGTACAAATACTTTCATTTTCAGATTAAGTTATCACGTCATGGTTAGATAATAACTTATATACCAAAATATGAATCATGGCATATTCTTGGGTCCTAGAAAGAAAAAACATTTAAGAAAGAATAAGAGATGATTTAAAAAAAATTATAATTAAGTGAAAGGTTCATTCAATCTAAGGAAATTTCTTTTACTTGTGCTTAAATTAAAATAAATGATGGAGAATTCCTTGGGACTCTTAAGGAGCTTATGCAATCGATATGTGTCCTCAAAGCCATTTTAGAACATGGATGCTAGATAAAAACATGGTCATCTTATTTTTTCCTTTTTCAAATAAATGTTGCTTATATTAACACATATTACAACATAACATACAACTATATAAAGGAATGAAAAGGTCCTTAAGAAGGATAGAGATTTATAATTACAATATTTAACATCCTTTTTAAGAACACCCTTGGCTATAATCCTGGTTTTAAAATCAAGATATAACATATCATGAAAGGCTTCTAAAGAAAATTGAGCCCCATTGGAATCTGCATTGCAGTGCATCCTTTAGATGGGTGTAGTTAATCTATTTTGATGCAGTGCCAAGCACCTTGAAAGTTACCTGGAGCATTTGCATCACAATCCCCTGCAGTGCATATTTTAGATGGAGTGTACGAAAACTATTTTGATGCAGTGCCAGACACCTTGAAAGTGAGCTGGAGAAACTGCATCACAATCCCCTGTAGTGCATCCCTCCATAGAAAATGTTTGTAGAAAAATGCTTCGAGGAGGCCCAAATTAGATATTTGGAATGTATGAACTTCCAAAAATATTAAAATATGTTGAATGATCTCAGTGATAGGACAATGCATACATGGTGAATCCATGAAGCCAGAATTTACAAGCTTGTTTTTAGAGGGTAATTCCTGATAAACCACTGGCCATGGAAATATCATCAACTGAAACACCGTGCTTCCAAATTGTGCTAAGGTGCTCTATCCACTTTCATTTTCCCCTCAATATCCACTTTATTTCGAGTATCTATGTGAATGGATGTGACAAATGACGAGCTTGGTAAATCTGGCATTCCTTAAAGATCCAAACTAGCTTGGTATAGCACTGAAGCCAATCCCTCTGGATGGGGCTGGGATAAGGTTTTGCAAATCTTTTATCCCACCTGTTGAGTATCTCTTTGAATGGGTGTGACACACGAAGAGTCTGATAAATCTGGCATGCCTTAAAGATCCAAACCAACCTTCTATAGAAACAATTCCAATCCTTTTTGCTATTCAATTCATGTGTTTCTTTTGTAGGTACAAGGCATTGTAATTCCTGTATTCCGCCACTTGGTGACTATCTCTATGAATGGATGTGACACATGAAGAGCCTTGTGAATTATTATAGATCCAAACTACTCTGTTAAGTGTAGAAGTGTCTTGGGTGGGGATGAGGCTTTGTGATTCTTATTTTTCAACATAATCTGATCTGAGAAATCCCTTATCTTGAGAGATCAATGTCCAAGACCTCCACTTTCTCTTGAACTGATCCCAAAGGCCCCTCTACCCAAAAACACCTTTTTAGTGAATTGTTTAAGTAGTAGCCTCTGAATACAATAAAGAGTAGTAGCCTTTGAAATTCCCAAGTCCTTTACATGAAAGACAAAGTGCAACCCTCTTCCAAGCTTCCTAGATTCTCTTAAGAATGATAGTCGGGGCAATTTTCAAACTTGTTGGTTTGGCTAGCATACCACAAAGTTGAAATGGCCCCTTCATTCTCACAATATGTTTGTTGTGATAAATTATTAATCTGAGCATCTGCTTCCACAATTTTACACTAAAAAGGCATCAAAATACCCACTTAGTAGACGAGATTGTACCCTGTAGACAAATGACGATCATGCTCAATCCTCCATCTTGCCTGAACATCATGGAAACCATGATTGACCTAGATCTGCATATAATACTTCTGATTATTAGCCTAATCTACATATAATAATTTATCTTGATTGTTGTGCACATTAGTAACCCTTTGTGTTGAATTTAGAGGATCAGTCTAAATTCAATCACCCTACCTTTAAATAATGTTCCAAGGTCTGGTGAATGGAGCTCCTTGAACTTCCATTCCCAAGGTATTTGGATGGCTTCACTACTACATTTGGCGGAAATTCCGACACCTGTTTCCGACGCTTTTGACCAAATGTCGAAAATTTTCCCAAATTTTTTCCATCCCGCCCGAAACCGTCGCTATACCGACGTCTATAGAAAAGTGTCGCAATACCGACACTTAAAAACGTGTCGCAATTGCGACACCATGCCCCAAAGCGTCGCTATTGAGACGACTCTAAACGTCGCAACTGCGACAAAATGTCTAGGTGTCGCCATTGCGACGTTTGGAGGCACCCGTCCTAATAGCGACGCCTTTTCCGCCGTCGGTATAGCGACAGTTATTTTCGCGCTACATAAAAATACCAAACTTATATGCGCGCTACATAAAAATTCGAAACTTATATGTGCACTACATAAAAATGATTTTATTGTTTCGTATTTGTCGCAATAGCTACATTAACGTTTGATATCACGCGCGCATTCGCCCTCTGCTCTTGCAGAACAGCATTTGCCCTCGGCATTCGCGCTCAGCTCTTGCAGAACAACATTTGCCCTCAGCATTCGCCCTCAGCGTTCGCCCTCAGCTCTTGCAGAACAGCATTTGCCCTTAGCTCTTGCAAAATGGTAAGTTCTTACTGCAGGCCCTTCCTCCTATAGTAGGGTTGACTCTATTTGGGTTTTTTGGTCAATTCCATTGGATTGTGTTAGGCTGTAGGGTTCTCTGTAGATGTCAAGAGTCAAGATTCAATACCCTCTATTATCTTCATCACCCAATACAAGATTTAAATTTTTCCCCAAGAAACGCTTATTAATTTGGCAGCCATTATTTCTCCCTGCTTTAAAAACCCTACATTTAAATGAAAACAAGCATTGCATTTCAACTACAAAAATCTATTAGTGTTCAAATGTACATGTGTGCTACATTAACGTCTGATATCACGCGCGCATTCGCCCTCCGCTCTTGCAGAACACCATTCGCCCTCAGCATTCAAAATACCAAACTTATATGCGCGCTACATAAAAATTCGAAACTTATATGCGCGCTGCAAAACTTATATGTGCGCTACATAAAAATGATTTTATTGTTTCGTATTTGTCGCAATAGCTACATTAACGTTTGATATCACGCGCGCATTCACCCTCTGCTCTTGCAGAACAGCATTTGCCCTCAGCATTCGCGCTCAGCTCTTGCAGAACAGCATTTGCCCTCAGCATTCTCCCTCAGCGTTCGCCCTTAGCTCTTGCAGAACAAAATTCTCCCTCAGCTCTTGCAAAATGGTAAGTTCTTACTGCAGGCCCTTCCTCCTATAGTAGGGTTGACTCTATTTGGGTTTTTTTGGTCAATTCCATTGGATTGTGTTAGGCTGTAGGGTTCTCTGTAGATGTCAAGAGTCAAGATTCAATACCCTCTATTATCTTCATCACCCAATACAAGATTCAAATTTTTCCCAAAGAAACGCTTATTAATTTGGCAGCCATTATTTCTCCCTGCTTTAAAAACCCTACATTTAAATGAAAACAAGCATTGCATTTCAACTACAAAAATCTATTAGTGTTCAAATGTACATGTGTGCTACATTAACGTCTGATATCACGCGCGCATTCGCCCTCCGCTCTTGCAGAACACCATTCGCCCTCAGCATTCGCCCTCAACTCTTGCAAAACAACATTCACCTTCAGCATTCGCCCTAAGCTCTTGCAGAACAGCATTCGCCCTCAGCATTCGCCCTGAGCTCTTGCAGAACAGCATTCGCCCTAGATTCGCCCTCAGCTCTTTCAGAATAGCATTCACCCTGCATTCACCCTCAGCTCTTGCAGAACAGCATTTGCCCTCAGCATTCGCCCTCAGCGTTCGCCCTCGGCTCTTGCAGAACAACATTCGCCCTCAGCTCTTACAAAATGGTAAGTTATTACTGCAGGCCCTTCCTCCTATAGTAGGGTTGACTCTATTTGGGTTTTTTTGGTCAATTCTATTGGATTGTGTTAGGTTGTATGGTTCTCTCTAGATGTCAAGAATCAAGATTCAATACCCTCTATTATCTTTATCACCCAATACAAGATTTAAATTTTTCCCAAAGAAACGCTTATTAATTTGGCAGCCATTATTTCTCCCTGCTTTAAAAACCCTACATTTAAATGAAAACAAGCATTGTATTTCAACTACAAAAATATATTAGTGTTCAAATGTACATGTGTGCATCACTTGTGTAGGGTATTCCTTTTCCACTTTCACATTATCCAAGAATGTGTGCAGTATAGTTCATATTTTTTGTGATTTAGATTATCTTGGAAAAGGAAAGGTAAATTATTTCCCATGGAAAAAGAAGGTTTTCCCTTTTTATAGGTTGTTTGGACTTACGTGGAAAAATTTATGGTATGCCTTTCATATTATGTAGCTTAAATTTGAATTAACAGATTATTCTACATGAAAATATAATTACCTATGTGATGTCCTTCATCACTAATTAAAATTATAGGGTTTCAATTTCCTAGACTCTAACTCATCTGATACTAAATTCTAGGTTCTCATTGGTGGATCACTCTTCCATTGATTTCCTTTCCCTCCGGATCTTGTCATACTTTAAAATTCATCAATGATACATATATTATTTCAGGTATCCCAAAAGGCTTTATAGTAGAACATATTGTGAAGTTTTTTTGACACTTGAGGATTCTTTTTAGAACTACAACGTGGTCTATGCTATCGAGTTATATATCAAGAAACTTGTCCTTAATAACCACACTATGAGGTAGGTTCAACCAGTTTGAACTTGTTGGGACATAGCATATGAAGTTGTGTGATGAGTCCATATCACATGTCTATTATGGTGAAAAAAGTGAAGACATGTAATGATAGTTATTATGTTAACATTACTAGAAACATTTTCGAAATTATCCATGCTATCAAGATGTCAAAATTCCAGGCATTAGGTGTCAATACTCGTAGCTAATAGATAATAATAATAATATAAAAAAAATCACAACTTTATTCTTGAAATATGATTGTTACACATTGGTAACCTAGTTCATGAGTTAATATCACCCAAAGATTGCAAAACAAACTTAAAATATAAATTAAACCAACATGAGAATCCAACTAAGGGTTTCTCGACAAAATCATGCCATAACCTGGAATTTTGAAACCCAAATTTGAATCCATCATAAGTAACACAATGCAAACTCAGATGGATTTTCAATGCATGTTTGCATGCTACACTTATTCTCTGTCTAGATATCATTTTTTAAATGGAACCATTAGTCAAGCCCACAGTCCTTTTTATGTGAAAAATTTCAGCTCTATTTGAGCTCTTTTTTTGCTCCACCACCTCCATAAACCAGTGTTACACGGGGTCTCGCCCCCCCACCTAGGGGTCTAGATTCCTCGCCCCCTCGCACTCCGGGGTCTTGGGGACTTCTAGGGGATGTTTCCCTCATGCCCCCTCACGTCCCCTCACCGCCCCTTTTAGTTTATGGTTTCGTGTTAAAAGTTGATGTGCCACTTAGCATATTTGAGAATCCAAGTGATTCTGATTCAAATGGTGACATGGTTGATCTTGATATATTCGTGCAGAAGTTGGATGCAGAGACTAGTGGGGCATTAAATTGAGCATTTATGCTCATTTATCAGTATGATGATATCATTTGATATTCATATGTTATGTTTTATGTTTTATGTTTCAGACATAACTTATTTGTGTTTAAGTTTTATGTTTCAGACTTGAGTTGTAAACTTTAGTTTAAACTCTATTTTGAATCTTGATATAATATGTCATATGATATCTTAAACTTTATTTTCATTGTACATTGTTAGTAGTTACATTAATGATTATATAGTTACAAACTTACAAACTTACATGCATGATTGTATGATGTATGTTTTAACTTTTTAACTTTTAAATTTGTTTCAATTATATGATTCATCATTCATCGATTTGTAATTTTATCATTTATGATTTATCTTTCATGATGCAAGTGTATGATGACTGTATATACATTCCTTGCAAAAATATAGTTACATTATAAATATTAAATTTTATAATTTTTATGACCCCGACGTCCCCCCACGTTTCGTGAAAATTGGTAGGGAGCTTTTGCATAGGCCGCTCCCGCGCTCCCTCGTCCCCTCGCTCCCACCTCCAGGGGACTTGGTGGAACATTGCCATAAACATATGCAAACATATATCATGATCTTGCAATTCCATTACATATGTATGTGCCAATGTTTCATAATCTTGCCCCATCATCAATTTAAGAAATTTCCATTGAATATCAAATTATGGAGGGGGGGAACTTTTTGCTGCAACATTTGGCTCAAAATCAGGGACCATCTTCATATGAGGTGAATGAGAACTATAGATATTTTAAGAAGTAGATTAGTGCCTTTTCCTCTGGCCATGGAGTCATATACAGTCATCCATCACAAAAATTTGTCTTTGTTCATTCTCACCTTGAAAGTTTCAAAAAATCATGCCCTAATTGAAACGACACTAAATTTGAAAGATATAATAAAAATGCAAGCTAGAAGTGCCCTATTAATACAAAGGGAAAACCTTCCTACCTACCCTAACCGAGATAAATTTTGATTGAATAGGAAACATGATATTTCCTATGGAGTTGATCCAACAACTTGTTAAATGTATGGGACTAAATCATGCATTTGATTTCCAGGGAAACATGTGCATGAAGAGAAAAAGTGTAGAATTAATGGAAAATCCATACATGCCACTTATGAAAACTACACCGAAAGGTCAAAAAATACTTAAGGCCTTAACTTAATTTGAACCCAAAAATGACAAAATAGGATTAGTGAAAACACGAGAGTGGTGTGGGTGAACAACATAAATAAAAAGTGAAGATACCTTTCCCCAAGATGCCTTTGTCACCGTTGTATGAAAACATGTTTTCCTTTTCCTTTATACATGCAAGTGAATGCATTATAGGTATGGTGTTTTCCCAGAATAGGAGAAGCCTACTTAAATATATCATTTGTGGATTGAATGTTTGGGTGCCTTAATGTGCAATGACATGTTTCCAGGACTGAATTCAATGCAAGGCATATTCGAAACTCTAACTCTGTCTTCCGGTGTCTTATTAGAAATTATTTCAGTTTTCATTTTGTGTTTTCAAGTTAGATATTGTTTTCAAGTTTTTACATTTATAATTTTATTGCAATGTGGCAGACTGATCAGAGCAGTGCAGGAACAACCCCGAGACAGGATGATCGCGGAAAGAGGCCAGCGGAAGAACATGTAAAGTGCCAGCATTGCTTTATCTTTAGGTATTTTAGTTATTTACATAATTGAAATAATATTAATTTTGTTCAAATATGCAGACACCTAACCATGGTACGCCTGATGATTCCCTCTTTGAGGAAGAGCTTTCTTCATCCCTATCTCTAGTGTTCTTGTTGCGAAAAAAGGCACGAGATGCAAGGTCGAAATTTAATACTTTGATAGATGCACCTCAAACACCTGAAACAGAAGAGAGGATAAAAAAACTTATGAGCCAGCTAGAAACATATCAGGTAATAATAAAAAGTCAAAAGGATATTTTTTTGTTCTGCATGAGATGAATTGTGATAGTTTGATTTTTAATTTTTACATTGACTAAACTAACAAAAAGTTCTTTTGTATGTAGCGTCTTCTGGAATTTGCTGAACCCGGTGTTGGTGGTAGTGGGACACAAGGGCAAGAGATTGCCCAACAACCCTCTCATACACCTTCTACTCCTTTAGGTGCTAGCCAAGAAACACACCCTGCCCAAGCAGACACCCAGCCAACCGCTGAACGTGTTGGCAATGATGAGGTTGATATGGCCAACTACATTATTACGTTTCCTGGAGCTACACGTGTTAGCTCCACAGGGACCATTAATGGCACGTTGTTGGTGAACGATGAGGGTGTCCCTATAAAGCATGTACAACTCCCAGGTAAATTTTAATATTTTAACTATTTCATGTACTTTATCTAAAACATATTTATCATGATTTTTATTTTTAAATTAATTATAATATCTTCTTCTTTTTTTGGTTTTATTCTGTGTAGGAAACAATGAGTTCTACAGGATTCCGGAGAGCCATGCGTTGGTAATTTTTGGCCCAACCATACTAGGTAATCGTGTCTCCAATCAAAAGAACTTCTGGGATTATCTAGAAGCCCTTTTTGGGGTCGGCACATTTGACAGAAAAGCGGTGGCTCAGGTAGCCGGAAAATATTTGAAATATACCAGGGACACCTATAGGACGCAATTGCAATTTAACCCTAGATATGAGCGTCCTCTCGCAGTTTCAGAGAGTGAGTGGAGAGCACTCATCTATGACGGAAAAGAGAAAAGGGCAAAGAAAGAAGGAAAAATGCCAACTGGACCTGCAAGGTAAATTACAACTTTAATTCAATAGCTTTAATTTTATTTATGTCTAAAATAAAAGTGTGCTACGTCATATATGACTTCAATCTTTTGATGCTAGGTTGCCTGACTCCTCAAAGGAAACCAAAGCTAGGATTGAGAAAAAGGGCCATCACAAGCTCGGCCAGGGTGGCTACTTGAAATTAGCTGCAAGAATTGTAATTAAGTAGCTAAACATCTTATAATTAATTGTATCGCCTTCCAACGTTTTTGTAATCCTATCAGATATGATTAAAAATACAAAATCATATGTAATGTAGGGTGATGACTTCGGAACAGAAACTACAGAGGAAGATAAAAATATCGCTTTCCGTTTTGGCTATCAAGCTGTAGTTGAACGTCGCAGAAGCTTGGGGCAGGTCCTAAGATCTAGAATGCCTGATAAGGTAAAACATTAACCTTTCAATATTTTTGTTTTCGTCCATAAATTTAATTTCTAACAACTTTGTTTAAATCAGGGGAGCAGCACTACCGACGAGGAAAATAACCCAGTTTTAGAGCCAGATGTAGATGATCCTCTCGTGCAACTTGATCATTGTAGTGGGGACCAGGCCGACAATGCTGCTATCAGTGAGGGCCGTGACGGTAATTAATTTCCACTTATAATTTTTTCTAATTATACCTTGATGGTTGTCCTTATAACGTTTTTGTTTAAATGACAGAGAATGTTTCCCTTGAGGATCTTACCACCAGAGAGGAAGACAGGGCAACAGTCCCAACGGCGACAACTGGTGCACCAGGTAAATAATCTCATTGCAATTTTTTTTATTAATATTACCGAACTAGTTCAATGATATTTAAAACTGATAATTAAAATTTAATATTATCTGTTTTTGGAGGCGATGCCCCGTCACTGGATGAGACCAGACATCGTGACAATGCAACTAGGTCAGCGGCGACAACTGGTGCACCAGGTAAATAATCTCATTGCAATTTTTTTTTATTAATATTACCGAACCAGTTCAATGATATTTAAAAACTGACAATTAAAATTTAATATTATCTGTTTTTGTAGGCGATGCCCCGTCACTGGATGAGCCCAGACATCGTGAATACGCAACTAGGTCAGCAGTGCGGGTTGAAAGGCACGAAACAGGAGCAGAGAACGATGATATTGATGATGTAATTAGGAGCTTTAAAAATAGGAAGAAGAAAAAGAAAATTTGACAATGTAAAATATTGTATTATTATAAGACAAACGTTACCATACTTGGAACGTTTTTTTGCGTTATATAAAAAACTCATTTATCATACTATTTTTATGTCAAGCATTAATTGCAATGTTTCCCTGCGTACTTTTTGTTGAATTGTTTTTTTATTAGTTATTGAATATTTTTTTTTATGCTCATGAAAGTAAAAAATGAAATATAGATTGGGTATTGGGGAATTGAGAGTGATGTGAGGGGGGGGGAAGGGCCATAAGAGCTTCCACCTTCACGTGGTTGGCCCTGTTTAGTAGAGAATAATTTATTGGAGCGATTTAATCTTGGAGCAAACCTCCCTTGATCCAGCGTAGCAACAAAAAAGTCACCGTTGACTTAGTTGCTACTCTTTCAGATCGTGGGAGGCTTGTTCCAAGTTCATGCGACTCCAATAAATTGTTCTTGAAACGAAGAGGAGCTTATTCAGGCATGTTTTGACATTTTCAACATATGTTCTAACATTATCATAAGAATGCATCTTAGAGTAAAAAATACTACATCAATTACTTGTATTTATTGTATAGATAATGATGGATTTTGATTGACTTCACAGTGCAGGTACAAATCCTCTTGCATCATGAGCAATACAACTTGTCAACCAGGGTCATGTCCAGGATATTTTTGCTTGTGCGCTTGACCAGGTTCGCAATGTCACATTTTGTAAGTTCCTTTACAGCTCATAATTCAATATTAAGCTTGTTCACGATTATTATCTAGGTTTTTTGTATGTGTTTTTTCATCTATTTGATTGTAAGCAACTATGCATGTTTCCTGTTGTTCACTATGATTTATCCCATTACCACTCCCAGGATGAATCCGACTTTATTTTTACATAGGTTACTTTATTGTTACTATGATTTCTCCATTTACGATTTCATAGGTTACATCATGTAAAGTTGTCAATCTTAGGTTGGTGATGAGCTTTAGTTCTCCAGATTTGGGACTTTTCTGATATTTTCTCCCTCATGTCATTCCCGCATCACCTCGTTGTTTGAGCATGCCAATTGTCTACCACTTGTACCAATTGGCACATGTCAATCTCTGAGTGGTGCCACATTTCACCTATTTTTAGTGAGAGTTTAGGGTTTCTCTAACATAGCTTCAGAAATCCGATTCAGTGCCTGCTTGAATATTGTCACATAATACTTATGGTTTGGATTGATGAGCATGTTCTTAATGGTTGGTTGATTCATAAGAACCACCCATAAATCTCCCTTCCTCTAACACACAGAAAATAAAAATTTCTTTGACAGGAGACAGAGTTTCAATACTTGGAAAACAAACTTCTATTCCCTTCAATAACTCAAAAAAAAACTATTACACTACTTCCTCACTGAGAGGGATTACAAAATTATGACTGCTACAAAACGCAGTGCATAAAACCAACTCACTCTCTGTTCAAAACAAACATACTCTGTCTCTAAAACACTCTGCTGTGTTTTTCCCTTTCGCACTGCTGTGCATACACACTTAAAAAGTTACACTCAGTCTTTCACTTTTTACACACTGCTGTGTAATAAAAAATTTACGTATTGTCTATAAAAAAAACTACCAAGCTTTTTCGAACTTTTTATTTTTATATGCCGTAACATATAAAACATATTATAATAAACCCTCTTTTTAAAAAAATAAAATTAAAACTAAATTCTATGGCCCACCTTTCATTTCGCATATGATATATATATAACATATGTTTAAAACATATGTATATATTAAACTATCAAAACATTAAAGAACCCTTTCCATTGGACTTCAAAAGTCTGAATAGATTGAATTTCAAACCAAATTCGCGTTCCAAAATGGGATGCTGACGTCTGCCTAATTTTAACTCGAATTCTCAATCCAATGTGCCCTATAAAAAATTCGGGTCCGGTTTTCAGGTTTTCAGATTCCCTTCAATTTCATGCGATCCAATATTAATGTTCCACGTGTCCTCCTTTTGAATTTACAAAACTGTCGGGTAAATTTCTGTTTGTTTAATTTCTGGTTGGTGAATTGCGTTAATGCTGGCTGTTGTGTTTAAATACAATCCTGTACAGAAATATGGCTGTGGCCGTCTACAAAAAAAACTTGCAGGAATTTTAAATGCCGAATTAAATTTCTGGATGGCATGCAAGCAACCTCCAAAAAAAAATGTTGTTGCTGCATCCGTCCTTCTGCTGCAGCAGTTGAAGTTAAAATTCAACAGCACATGGTTTAATAAGTGAGGGTGTAAAGGTAACTTTTTGTCGATGGTACTGGATTAAGATCATCTATTCATTTTTGTAGGGTCTTATGGTGTTTGGTTTTTTAGTTTTGGGTTGGGTTTATTGGGTCTAAGATAGTTTTTGAGTGAAAAAATTGCTATCAGGTATTAAAAAATTTTGGTTCTTTTGTCAAAATTTATGAGCTTGTTAGGAAATACAAAACCGACAATGGTTGTATCTTAAATTTGTGGAAAATAATTTGAAATGAAACCTTTTTTTTTAGGTTGTTGCAGCAGGTGCAAACCCCATTCAAATTACTAGGGGCATTGACAAGACAATAAAGGCCCTTGTTTCAAAACTCAAAATTTTGTCAAAGGAGGTAAACGCTTGCCTTTTGAGTAGGCTGGTTTTCCTTTTTGCTGATGGTTTGGTGTATCTAATTGAATTAGTTGCCTAAGGTATTTTTTGGTTGCAAACTCCTTTTCATTTTTCATACAGTATTGGCCTTGTGGAATACATTTGATTGTGTGGTCTTGTTAGATCTACAACATTTGTAGTTGTTTAGTCTTATGGCCGAGGTGCATTTTTATTATGGAAATAGTTGATGCAATATTGTCATTTAATCCTTACTGCAGGGTAGCATGTTGAGAAGTTTCTTGTGAAACATTTGGTATTCAAAATGACACTTGATCTTATACAACATCATGCACTTGACTTCAAAATTCATATTCAAAGTGTGCCAGACAATTCTTGCAAAATTTCAAATATTTATGTTGTTTTAAACCATTATCTTTTTCATGTATTGGATGCCGAAAATGTGAAAAAGACTTTGGTATGAAACCAACTGGTGAATAATTTCCAGCAAAACAACCACTTCCAAGACATGATTTAGAAGTAGAACATATGTACTTATGAAGCATAGAAAGATATCCCTGATGCATTGTCAATGTTTGGCTAGGGTTATTTTTGGAGAAAATAACTCCTTATTCCTAGAATAGTGATCTTCAATACAAGTAAATGCCATAGAAGAGAGATCATCGTGTGACGCAACAAAACTGAAATTGGACCCCCAAGGAGAGTTGGTGTGTCTACAATCGCTGTGTCAGCATTTTCCCTTGGTGTACCCCGTTCTTTTCCTCCAGCCTGAGTCTTAATTGACTTCTTCTTTCTTCGGGTTTATTTATCAAATTCGTAGAATTTGATAAATAAATACTATCCACAATGGTTGGACTTTAATTTATATTCCCGACTTTATATTATCTCCAATCATTATAACCAATGTTTAACTTTCAACACTTTGTATTTATACTCCACGTTTCTTTTTAAATAAATAACTTGTAATGAACTTTCGGCTCTATATTTCACCACCCAGCCTTACAACAATCACGCTCCAGACTTATGCTAATTATCCGACAATCGTTTAATTAAACAATTTCATTATACTCCGGCCCCACCTATATATATCAATAACCAATCAAACACTCGTATCGTACCTGGCTATCCTCCGCACACCTTAGTTAACCTCTGGGCAAGTTCAACGTGCGACCACCGTCCGATGGCCCTTCTCCAAATCAACGACTCTTGGAAATTTCGCTTGGCTTCCAATGTCGGGCTTTAACGTGCGATGGCGTGGGTTAAACGGTTGTTTTCCGGGGTCACTTCGCCACGTGTCGCATTCCCTATGGAATCGCTCACGAATAGGAAATACCGCCTACTCCGCAAAAGCGGTGCGATATGGGCAACCCGCTTTTGTGATTCCGCTCGTGGTTTTGGTAGAGGGCTTGACCACGGGTGCATGTCTGGTTCCGCTATCCTTTTGCTTGTTAACTCATGTCCAATCCTCGGGTCAGGTTCCGAAAGCACAACAATTTTGTCTCTTTATTAAGCGGGATTTTAATATGTGTATTATCAAAGAAAACCAAAACAAATTTTATAAGAAAATTGTTCAAAAGTCGAGCCCGCCGGACTTCAAACGACGATAAACCATAATTCAAAACAAATTCGCGTTCCAAAATAGCCTGCTGACGTCGGCCAATTTTGTGACGCGAATTTCTTATCAAATTCGCCCTAATATTTTACGGGTCCGGATTTCCACTGCGCGAGCGGCCCAAACAAAGATCCACTCCAATCAATTTCTGCCACGTGTCCTCAATAAAACTTGCCCTGCTCCCGGCTGCGGGTGCATTCGATGGCGTTTAAGGTGATGGGACATGGATATGGCGATTTCATATCAATCGCATTAACATTTAACGCTGTTCAATTAAATTTTCACATCAAATCTGCATTAATTAATTTTTAACATTGTTCAAGATCGGACCTCCACTCCTCTTAGCGATTCCGCACGCTCCAATTTGATCCGGCCTTCGGCTCTCATTATTAATGATCAGAGATTAATTATGACGGGCGTCCTTTGATTGCATTGCAGACGGGTCGACATACAAAATGGCATTTAGCCATGGTTTTTCAGACAAGCCGGTTGCTGGATTACACTGTCTGGTAACTGTGACGATAAGGAGAAGTGGCCAGCGGAACTTCTGCCTAGACTTTGCTGCATATTTCCATTTCTCTCGGTTCTCGTTGATCTGCCTTCCCCGCACCACCGCCGTTCTTGTCTCCATCATATCAGATTTCCACCATAGCCACAAGGCTATAGGATGCGTTGCGGCGGTGGGGAGCACTAGAGGGGGGATCCCGCCGTCTCCTCCAAAGACTAATCGTAGATGACTTCCGAAATTGCATCTCGAAATGATGATTTTCTAGGTCGATATCCAACAAAGGAGTGGCGGGGCTTCCGCCAGGCATCTGTCGAGGGATTCCCCTGCTCTTGGCTTCCCCACCGCTAGTTCACCTTCTCCCACGACGTGCACTGCGCAATTTTCCTTTGATTGCTCTCTCAACCGCCCGCGAATCACAGCTATAGTCACTGTGGTCTTCCACGAGGAGGCCCAAACAGAGGAAGAATGCACCCGTCCGGCGGGTCTGAGCTCAGAAAAAGCCGGCCAGCATTCGGGCCTTCAGGAGGGGAGCCGTGGCATGCATGTGGAGGTAGCACCTAGCGATCCTGGACCTTCTGAAGGATGGTGCCGAATCGTGGAGGAACCGCCGGAGGAGTAGTTTGGTTAATTTGTTTTTCTTGCTTAGCAGGCCCACTTAATTGGGCTGCTTTTAGTTTATTTTACTGTGCTGGACCTTTGTAATATTTTTGAATTCTGTAAATTAAACGTTCAAGACTGGTTTCCCCGTATGAGGGCAGTCTTCTTAATTTTTTTATTTTTTGATGACAAATTTGCCATGAGTCTGGCCAGGCAATGTTTTTGACTTCGGTGTAATTTTATTCACAATGTTAATAGATTAACTTTACTTAGAATTCTCACATTATTAGCATTTTTCTTGATCTGTTCAAGGAATTTGGGTACTTTAATTTGTATTTGTAACAATGGACGTCGGTACTCTATCTGTTGCTTTACTATTCTACATACTGCTATTTCACTTTCTTATAGATGCCTCGGGCATATTTGGATGCTTTCTCAGATTGTCGATAATCTCCATGTGGACCGTTACTGGGTTTTATATCAAGTCCCTGTATGTGACATGGGTATTTTTCTATCACTGTCTGGGGTGGGACTTCCACTTTTCTGGATGGATATTTGGGTTCCAATCTTCAGATGTGAAAATGTAATGACTTCATGGACCGTTTTACTTCATATAATATATTCAAAACAACGTTTTTTCTCTTGTGAAAAAAAAATGATTAATGTTTATCACTCTGCCTTCAAAACTAGCGATGCTGGTCTATGTTGCCGGTTTATTGATATGGTCTGATGGTCTTTTTATATTTTGGACATATCACACTCCTCACATGATTAGCGTTTTTCTCTGTTCAAGGATTTTGGGTACTTTAATTTGTATTTGGAACAATGGACGTCGGTACTCTCTCTGTTGCTTTACTATTCTACATACTGCTATTTCACTTTCTTATAGATGCCTCGAGCATATTTGGATGCTTTCTCAGATTGTCGATAATCTCCATGTGGACCGTTACTGGATTTTATATCATGTCCCTGTATGTGACATGGGGTATTTTTCTATCATTGTTTGGGGTGGGACTTCCAATTTTCTGGATGGATATTTGGGTTCCAATCTTCAGATGTGAAAATGTAATGACTTCATGGACTGTTTTACTTCATATAATATATTCAAAACAATGTTTTTTCTCTTGTGAAAAAAAAAAATGATTAATGTTTATCACTCTGCCTTCAAAACTAGCGATGCTGGTCTATGTTGCTGGTTTATTGATATGGTCCGATAGTCTTTTTATATT